>SRPY01000232.1:0-42821 GCA_018360145.1 Claviceps africana
TAGCACTGCTTTTCGTTTTCTTTTTCATCCCCCCCTCCCACACCTAATTCCTAATAATAATTAATATCCTGGCAATCTATTACTGATTCCCTGTTTCAAATGGATTAAAAAAAATCCCACCCTAGTTCCTTGGCGCCGCTGATAATGCACAAAGCAAGTTTTAACGCCGGCGGATAGACATTTTGATTGGTTATGCACGTGGCACAGAAAATTGCCAGGTGGGCCGCCTCCACAAAAAAAAGTTATTCACGGTGTACATGCGTAGTAGTGCCGCTACATTAATTTCAGCGGAACCCCACCATAATGAAAAGATTGCCAATGATTGAGCCTCTGACGCGTCGACTTCCAGTGGGTCACGTCCTCGGTGTCAGGAACGTTTGCCTGAATAAATAGGCAGGCATACGAAGGCTACTATAAACTATCGTTCCCCCCTAGCATCGGAATGTTATTTCTTAAGACGGCCCCTCCCAGTTTTTTTTCTGTTGTCTTGTTTTTTTTTTATAAAAAAACTTGAAGGCTTGCTTGCATTGCAGGTAATACAGTCATCCAGCCGAGCCGACTTTACTATTCGCCGATACCAGCACCAAACCACAGCGACGACACCGCAAAAAAAAGAAAAGAAAAAAAGAAAAGAAAGAGACAAAGAAACGCCCGGGCTATTTCCAACGAGACAGGCCCATTCGCTCCCGCCAAATCCTCAACGGCAACGAGCCTGTACAGTACCAGAAAAACCTGCTCAAGGCGCTTGTACATCTTACGCTTGCCACACTGCTCCTCCTCCTTTTGGCCGCCTGAGTGCATGGGGCCTCTTGCCGTTACAGAACGCGTAACCGTCGCGCTTTCCCGTTGTCGCTCCATTTACGCCAAACAACGAGTTGAAAAAAGTTTGTGTTGTGTAAGTGGGGCGTTTGCCAATCGCGTGTTCGAAACTCGATATACACGAGGTGAGTGAGCCCATCATGGGAATTTCCCTAGAAAACGGCCTTTGCTCGCAACTGTGCGCCCTTTTCTTGTCTTACGAAGCTCTTTCTTTCTCGGCTCTTTGTTTGTCTCTTCTTTCACTTTTTTGTTTTTGTTGTTGTCTCTTTCGTTTCCCACCACGCGTCACCCGTGCGCTGGTCCTGCTCTTCCTCTTTCAAGAACGTTTAGGAAAGAGAACAGAAGAACAAAGGAAAAAAAAAAGGAACAAGAGAGGAATTCTCCTCGTCTCATTCGTGCTTTTCTCTCTCTTCTTTTCTTGTTTCCTTTTCTTTTTTTCCCCTCCTTTTCCAACCTTGAGAGAAAAGTGCAATTGTGTACGCGGCTGCCTTGGTCATCCGACTTCTGACAACCATTCTAGGCTTTGCGACTCACACACGAGCCTCGCTACCAAAGTTGTTGGGAAAGTCTTTTTCTTGTTTTCTTGACTTCGCTGTCCTGAATCACAAGTAGGAGGGAATCTTTACGTTTTTTTTTTCCTGTTCTTCTTTTTTTTTTTTTCAGTTGCAGTGGCTCGGGAGGCTGTTTTACTCATGGCTTCGCCTGTGCCTGATGAAGGCGCCTCTGCGTCGACGCCGACTTCTTCATTGTCTGCATCTACCCCGGCATCAGCAGCGGCTGCTTCTCTAGAACAGCAAGAGGAGCCGCAGCAGCCGCAGCCTCAGCCTCAGCCGCAACCAGAAGAGCAACTACAAGAGCAACAGCAGCCACAAGAGCAACAGCAGCCACAAGAGCAACATCGGCCACAAGAGCAGTCGCAGCCGCAGCCGCAGCCGCAATCACAAACCCAGCAGCAAACACCAGTCCAGCAACCGCCGCGACAGTCAGAAAAACCGCAACAACCACTGCATCTGCCACTGCAGCCACTCAACCTACCGCAGCCGCAGTCTCAGTCTCAGGCCCAACCTCAGGCCCAGCAGCAGCCGCCTCAGGTCCAGCCGCGTCCCCAGGTCCAGCCGCATCCTCAGCACCACCACCACCACCATCATCTCCCTCATCTCCCTTCGTCAACGCCATCAGCGGGCTCGCAGAATCCTCGCCCGCCAGTGCCATCGCAAGCGCCCAGCACCCACGCGGTCCACTTTCCGAATGCTCATGGTCAGCCACGCCCTGGCCAGCATCATATCCCTGGACAGCCGCCAAATGGACACCTGAACGCGGCGACATTCAAATCACCCAGAGCTGCCAATGCTGGGATGGCCGGGTCTGCGGCCTATCAAGCCCTTCTTCACTTGATGAAGTCCACAGACCCGTCCATAGTTCGACACGTGATACGAGATATCCATGAAGTGGCGTTGCTTGGATCAGAGTATCACTATGCGTTTCTGGTATGTCGTCGTGGGAGTTCTCGTCCATGTCGCTCGGTCAAGGATTTTCACTAACCATGCCCGCTCGTCACAGTTAAACACATGCTTTCACCAGGCTAGCCCGGCGACCCTGGACACAACCGTACAACGCTTTGGTGGGAAACTCGCCGGCTGCTCACTGAGGAGTTTCTTGACCCATGTGACACCCGAACAGCTGGACAGCGTCTCGGATCTGCTATTATCCAAACTCAGCAGTGACTTCTTGGATCGAGCGCTGGACAAAAGGCTCGCTACAATTCGTGCCCGCTCGCTGGTCAACGCACTTGCGAAAGCGGAACGTCTTGGGTACGATGCGAGAGACGTTGTCGTTGAAGGCAGAAACGGCAGCGAGCACGTCATCCCGCACTCGAAACCGAATTTGGCGCAGAATCCAGCACAAAGACGCCAGTCCTACCATAACCATTCTCCCCCCAGTCATCAGCTCGACATGAATGAGCCGCGTATCGTGCCACCAGCGAATCAATCATATCAAAGCATTACGGCACAGAATCTTCTGTACTGTGGTATCTGTGGTCGTCCATGTTCCGGTGCGCATGCACTCCGATATGTAAGTTTTCACCAACACTCGCCCGTCCTGTGTTCCTTTTTTCCCCCCTTGGCCTCTCCTCTTGTCTCGCCTTGATCTTGTTGTAAAGCTCCCATGACTCATTCTTTCTCTCTCCCCACAGCACAAATTGAAAAGGAATTGTGATCATTTGGAAAAATATGACCGCATCACTCGAGACATTTGTGCACACTGTGGCACAGTGTTTTCCAACGCGAGTGGCCTAGTGTATCATACCAAGTCTCAGGTCTGTGGCAATTACAGCCAGGAAGATGTGGGCGCAATTCTTCCGTGGCTTGTCAAGTTTTATCGCGAACGAGATGCATCAGCATCGATGCCGGCCATTTCTGCTCACCAGCACATGTCGCCTTCAGCAAGTCAACGGCCGGGACATTCCTCATTTACGTCAATAAACGCCGGCTCCAATGCCTTACCTACAGGTCATGCGGCGGCAAAGCTGTCCGATGCATACGCCCACCTCTCTGCCGAAGATCGGGCCAGTTTCGATGCGGCCATGAAGCAAGCCGAGGACAAGTATAGCGACGAAATGAAGCGAGTTTTGGCCAACAATGACTTCTCTATGGCAGAGCGTGATCTGGAGCTCGCAAAACTCAAGAACAGATTCAACACGAAGCAGAGCATCACGCGGAAGAAATATGGCATCAGGCTACGTGAAAGGCGGCCCAAGCATGAAATTGAAGCCGAGCGCAATCGGATCTTGTCATCGTCGACGACCTGGTCCCCCAGCTCCAGCAGTCAACAGCCTTCACAGGACCCAACGACGGGAGAGCCGGCTAGCAAAAGGCCAAGAATGAGTATTGGAGGCCCACCGTCCGGGACATACCACCGAGTGACTTCTGATCTGCCCAGGAGAGTAACGATAGGAGAGATGGGCGGTTTGGGCAATTCGGCTGGTACGGCGGAACACGTCGACCCCACGGCGTCGTCATCGGCAACGACGACTCGTCCACCGTATCAATACCAATCTGCCTCGGGTCCTCTGCCGCACGGCGCAACACCAGCGACAACAACAGCAACGACCAACACAATGATGCCGTCAGAGCCCACGGTTTCCCAGGAAGCAGCTGTTGCGGACGCCCCAAGTGGAACGGCAAACGATCCCATGGAAGTTGATGATGATGATGATGATGATGACTCGGACAGTGATGGCGACTCGGAGAGCGACTCGGAGGCAGATGGCGATGACGACATTCCTCCCGTTTTGCAGCAAAGCTGATGATGCCTGCATGACCCCAACCAGGCCGACTTCGCCTTTCTCCCCCCCATCGCCTTCTCTTCCCCTTTCTTTTCCCTAACACTTTTTCAATCGGGCGTCTTTTCTTGTCGCATTACACAGGCACTATCAGAGCGACGCTTTTATGGTGCATAGGCCGTTGTTTGACTGTCTACTGTTTCATGGGTACTAGCCGAAGCTACCGTGACGAGGTAGCATCTGCCGAGGCGAGAGCATACGGGCATATATTGAGCTCATGAGGTTGCCATGTTTTTCTTTTTTCTTGCCTGCCTGCTTGCTTGCTTGTTTTTTTTTTTGGAGTTTGGTCGTTTTATTGAAATTTCCGCTCCAAATAGTGCATTGGGTCAGAGAGAACATAATTAGCGAGATAAACGGGACGTCAAGTCCTGTGAGTCGGAGAGCAGGATGAGAATTGGGCATGGATGGGATGGGCGCGCAGGAAGTGCATGCATTGCATCATGGCGACATTGTGAAAGGTGCTTCACCCCGCGGGTAGTTGGTAGTGTCTATTAAAGCAAAAGCCGCTTTTTCTTCCTACTTTTTTTTTCTTGATCAAGTGTCGTGCCATGGGAGAAGGGAAAAAGAATGTGATGGTGCCATAGGCGAGGCGGCATGGTGTCGAGGAACATCCAGTAGGTCCAAGTACCTAAGTAGGTAACCGATTCCTGTCCGTCCGAGGCACGGCGAGTCTAGAACAGAGGGTCGCAAGTACTTCCGAAATACACCAAAACTTCCATGGCAGAATCTTCGGGATTACCTGGACGTAGTGATACCCCGACCGGGTGCAGGACGGCGAACAGTTTCGTCCATGGCTCGGCCCCGACAGCCTTTGCCGGGGAGGAGCCGGCGGGTTACTTTTGGCTTTTGGGGCGTGTTGGGAAGTTGTGGTCTGAGGAAAAATGTGGGGCATTTGGATTGCCAATATTGAGGAAAAATCATGGCTCTTACAACAACCCATTAGCGGTAATTGAAACCACTCATTGCTCCCTAGTCACAGTGTAGATTTCAGGCGGGCGCCGGTTGAGCAGACATGCACCGGGGACTGATGGCAAAACATGGCATCATTCCTATTCATCATTCGTGACTACGTACAGGTCCGGGACCGCTCGGCGTTGATTCCCGCGTCTCCATGCCGTCATTTCGTCATCCAAATAACCATGCATCATCATTTCATCGTGAGGTCTCGGGTGCTGCGCACAAAGGAAAAAGACGGGGAGAAGAAAGGAGGCAATAGAAAGAAACGTGGAGGGAAGGAAGAGATGGTGAAAAATCAGAAAAAAAAAAAAAAAATTCTTGGACAGACATTCAAGTACACTTGTAGTGGGAAAAAGAAAAAAAGGCCATACATCCGATAGGCGTACATGTAGGAGATGCAAAGTTCTGCTATGCCGTGCGGTACATATATACGTAGTAGTGGCGGCAGTGTAATGGAAAAAAGATCAAGACCACAACAAGTTGTTGAGGGGCGGGCAGACAAGAGAAAAGGGGACGGAAAATACGGGATGCGTCCAAGAATCACAGATGGTCGCGTTCGGCGGCGTCTGTGGACCCTCGGTGTTTTATCATTCAGTCGTCAAAAGTCGATTCGTTACCATGGTGCGCTCTCGTGTGCGTTTCCCATGGAAATGGAAATGGCCTCGCACCTGCGTGGCAATGCTCGAAGCGATTGCCGCTAATTTTTGCCTCGAGTCCGAGGAGAAGAAAGCGCCTGATTGGTGCGTGAGATAGGCAGTCCTGTAGGTTCGTGGCAGGAGAGAGGCGTGAGGAAAGGTGATTGTTGGCATGATGAGCATGTTGCCGGCGGGTGTTTTCTTTTTTCTTTTTCTTCTTTCTTCTTTTATTCCGTGTCTTTTTTTACACGGGCGAATCTGACCGTCGGCCGTTCTTGCCGCGACGGCGAAAGTTCTTGAGCCGCTCATCAATATACGCCAGACGATCCATGAGGGGCGCCTTGATCGAATTAGAAGCCGAGGCCGACACTTTTTCTCCCTCGCTATTGCGCGATTCTGCGGATGGGTGCTGCACAGTGGCAAAAGGGCGTAGTGTGTCTCCGACGTCCAGAGGTGACGACGACACCGCCCTCGAGTGTCGCTTCGGAAACGAGTGGCTCATTGTTTTCGTGGCACAAAATGGGGAACCCAGTCTCGCCGGCACCATTTGGCACGATGAAGTCAGGCCTGTCGTCGTTGGGAAGCTTGCGGAGCCGGTCAAGCCGCTGGGTGCCGTCGGGTTCGAGGCCTCAAATAGTTCCTGCAGGTTCGTTCGAGGCACGAACAGGTTGTCGCGCTGCTTGGAATCGGTGGAGCTGAATTCATCGAGCTTCTGGTGGGCATTATACTGAGCGTCTTCGTTGACAGACGGGTCGATCCAGAAATCCGACCCCAGACTGGGTCGCTTGATCCGCCGCGGTTCCAGGATGGACTGTCCCGATCGGCGCTTTTGCAAACTGCTCCGGCTTTGCGGTTCGAACCGGACTGGCGACCCTAGACCTCGGCGCGTGCCGACTGTATGAGATTGCCTTCGCTGCATGCCAGAGTTCTCGTGGGTAAGACTACCTGCCAGGCCGGAAGAGCTGCTGGGCCCATAGCTTCTAGCCATGAATGGCGACCCGAGTCGAGGAGGCCAGGACTGCTGCCAGGACTGCTGCAATTCGCCGCTCAGGCCCAGGCCGGCCCCCTTACCGCCAAGAGAAGGGACTCCAAGCTGTTCCGGCCCGGACAACGATTCCGGCTGCTGCCACGGGAAAGGCGGAAAGGGCTCAGGCTGCGAGCTCGTCAACTGAGCCAGAGGTCCTTGAATTTGCATTGAATCAGCTGTGCTAACACTCAGAGACATGGCCAAGTCGGCGGCAGAAAAGACCGACGGCGACCGAGATGGCACTGATCGACGGGCGCAGAAGCGGTTGGCCGTCCTGCCGAAAGGGGTCGGGCTGTTGGAAAGGTACTGAATGTGTCGTGCAGTGGCCGCACTATGCGCCTTGCAGAGCTCCCTGAGGCGGACTCTGGTCGAGGCGCAAGTATGTGGCCATTCGATGTAGGGGCCTGCAGATTCAGCCGTCGGCGTTGAGCTTCCGCTCTTGGTGCCGGACCTGAGCTGAGGTCGCGAGCCCTTCCAACTTCTTTTGGCTTCTCTGGCTACCCGCATACACACTCCTGAAGGCGGTATGCCACTCTTGCCAACCCGGAACGGAGTCACCTTGGGGTCTTGCAAATAGGTCATGTATGTGGACCACAGGTGTTGGCTCATGGGCTTGGTCCAAGGTGCTCTTCTAGATTTGGCCGACCTTGCCGATCTGGCCTGATACGTTGACGGTTTGATGGTCTTCTCGGCGTCTTCCGGGGCAAGAAAATGGCCGAAACGTTCATTAAGGTCGCTGTCCGGGCTGGCACATTGGCTCAAATCTCCTGATGTAAACGAGTATTGACTGAACAGGGAAGAGCTCGTTTGTGTGGACCGAGCAGTTGAAGGTCTGCTACTTTCGTATTCGGGACTTGATTCCAGACTGCTCAAGGCACCGTCTGACGACCAGTCGGGGAATTGCTTCAGCGATAATGATGGTTCGAATTCGGGAGCTGGAGTCTTGGGTGGAGAAAAGGCCTTGCCTCGACCTGGATGGCCTGCCAAGAGGTCATGGTCGAACCGATCCAACCGAGGAATGGTAGGATAGGCGATTCTGAGCATGCCTTCGTCGTCAAACACCTGCGGCTCCTCTATGCTAGGAAGAGGAACGTCGGCGGCGGCGACAGAGGCAAGAAACTGCGTCGTTGGGGCGTTTCGCGGCGTCGTGGTTCGTCTCCGTAATCGAAACCGAAGACGCGTCGGCGGCGATGATGGAGGTGGTTGCGTTCTGGGTTGTTGTTGTTGTTGTTGTTGTTGTTGTTGTTGTTGTGGTTGTGGTTGTAGTTGTGGCTGTTGTGGCTGTTGTGGCTGTTGTGGCTGTTGTGGTTGTTGTGGTTGTTGTTGTTGTGGTTGTTGTTGTTGTGGTTGTGGTTGTTGTTGTTGTGGTTGTGGTTGTGGTTGTTGCGCTAGGATTTCGCTCGTGGGTTCAGGGGTCTTGGGTGCCGGAGATTGACAACAACGTCTAGGGCCAGGTGCCTGACATGAATCCAAGGGAGCCATTGTTCATGTGTATGTATTCTCTACCTGGAGTGCTGGTATGCGATGGCAATTTTGTGGGTAGGCGAGCAAAGCGCACGGGGAATGTTGTGAAAGACGTTCGGGCGTTTCCAGAAGCGAGTCGGCTTGAACTAGAAAACAGCGGACAGAGACACGAAAAATCCAATCCCTAAAATGTCTTAGGCAAGCCTGGAGCTATCGCAATCTGTTTGGATAGAAGCCAGAAAGTAGATGTGGTCGCAAGAACTTGGGCGAGGCTGGTCGGGGTTGGTTTCTGTCGCGACACTGCCGCGGGCGCGGTCGCAGTCGCTGAATCGGACCACGCGACAAGCGGGCTGGATGCGCTTCGACGAACACTCGCAGCCACGATTTATGGCCGTTTCATGAGTCGGAAAGCGATATGGCGAGAAGGAACAAAAAAAAAACAATAAAAAAAACAATGCTAGTCGTCGTAAAGGAGTGGCGCAACGAGTTGGTGTTGATGGACGGGTTATTTGGTTCGGCGATGGCGCAAGTTGCCTTGCGTGCCGGTGGGGAGCAAGGAAATCGTACAAGGCAGTCGAGCGATGAGCGTCGGAAGAATGCGGAATTGTAAAGATGATAGCCGACCAGTAAAAGCAGTGTGATCGGAGTGTGGCATCTGGCAATCAAGAGCAGCTCTGTCCGCGACCAGACACTTGCGCACCAGGGGGACTTGCGACAGCAAAGGGAGGGACTGGAATGAAGATGAAGGAGAGGAACACCCCCAGGGTTTGCAGGAGTGGAGGAACGGGGATGTACTATGTATGTACGTACAATGTAATGTATGGCGGTGGATATGGGAATCAATATTGGGGAGGGGGTGGGGGGTGGCGGGGGAGGGAGAAATAGCTGGGCGGCAGTCTGGCGGGTTGCTGGTGCTGGATGGTGCCTGCCTGACCCCCGAACAATGCCTCTGCAACTGGGGGAAGGAGCACCTGAGAGGGAGAGAGAGAGAAAAGAAGGGGGTGTGGGGAATGGAGTAGCCAGCGACCACTACTTGGACGGCGGATGTGGTTCCAGACTTGCGATTGGCACCTGCCAAGGGGTGGCGGGGAATCGGCGGCACGCGGGCCAGACGAGCGTCCTGACCCTGACTGGCGTGGGTGTGTGCTTGGGTGCTGCGTGCTAGGTGCTGGGTGCTGCGTGCAGGGCCTGTTGGCCGGCACCTGGCCGGCACCTGGCTAGCACCTGACTGGTACATACTGTGACCCAGGGCAAGGAGGAGGACCGGGGGCGGGGAATACGGGGCCACGCGGCGCATGTGCTGATTTGGTTTCTATCTTGTCAAGACCACATGCCGCGAGTCTTCACCAAATGGCAAACTTGGACAGTGCCTCGAACCCCACCTCAACAGCTGGTCGATGCCGACCGGCATGGGCCCCGGCCACTGCCCAGAACAGCGGGTGGGCTGGGCAACAACGAAAGGACCAGACCCCAACGTGCCTGCCTTCAAGCTGTTTTCAAGCTGTTTCCAAGCTGTCTCCAAGCTGCCTCCAGTGTGCCGGACGCTTCCATGTTGTTCAGAGGAGAAGCCCACAGTGTCCGCACCGTCCGCACCGTCCGCACCGTAAATACTTACGGGCAAACACAGTCAAACCCGGTCAGTGCCGCCTCAACAACCCGTCTCTGGACAACGCTCGCCTTGTCTTCTCCCCCCCCCTCCGGCGCAGTCCTCTGTGCTTGGACCAGCGAGACGGGAGACGCTTTGTCGATGGTCCGTCGGGTCCATCCGGCCGGTCCATGCTATTGTTGGGAACCTTACTGACCATCGGGCGCTTGCGAGCGGCTAGGACAGCCCGGTCACTGAAGATGGAGGGAAGACGAATTGGCCCCAGATGCGACAAGACACACTAGTAGACGTACAAAGTATGCGTGTACTTAACTCCAACCACCTACCTACCTAGGTATCTAAAGTAGGTGCTAAGGTAAGTAGGCTGGTAGGATACGGACCGAAAGAAGGATCGGGACTAGAACTGGCGGTGGAGGACCGTTCTGAAGATAGATAACCTTCCTCGTCTCTGTCCCGTGGCGGACCCTGGCGCAGTCGTCGTCAGTCCTCACAAAATCCACAACCCTGCCGCACCAAGGACCGACAGGCCCGATGCGTGATGTATGTACATATGTACGCCTGTCCTGTCTGGCAGTTCGACAGCCATGCAAGGGTTGGCCCGTCTCTCCTGGTGTAGGGAGTCGGGACCATCTATGGGACCATCTCTCTCTATCCCGGGCGGCGCCTGTTGCCTGTGTTTGTCCCCGAAGAAACGAGTCGAGAGCTGGTGATGGACGCATTGACTCATGGCAAAGACTGCGACGACAAAGTCGGTCTGTCAATCCTGACTGCATCACGCCGCCACTGTGTCTGATCCTGCTTTCCATGATGGTGGGAACGAAACGATTCATCTTATCGCCCACTGCGACTCAAGCGGTGAACAACAAACTATCGCGGACGGATGCATTCGAATGAGTTGGCTAAACAACGTGCATCATTCTCAACATTCATACACACAGTACATGGGGGAAAAAATAGCACCCCTTTGATTTGACACGCTTCTTTTGGCTCTGGTATGTGTTGAGAAAGGAGGAAGGAGGGGAGGGGGGAGCGGTTGGCTAGCACCGTGCGCAAGGTGAAAGTGGAGAAACATTTTCGCGATTATGACACGCGCTCGTCACGCGACTCGACGCGACATGACGCGACTCGACGCGTAAAGGGCGAGTAAGCGCGTAAAGGGTCCGGAGGTACCTGGTCATTGGTTCTTCCTCCAGCTTGGCTGTGCCTCGCACCTTTGCCCCTCTGCCGAATGCTCCGCTGCAGAAACGGATCTGAAGATGAATCTGCGATGGGCACTCGCGGCACAGATGTCGCGAGCATGTCTCTCCAGGGCTGCTCAATGACAAATTTCGGTCCAGATTCATGGTTTTTGATCCAGGAACAATACCACGTGGCAAGAACCTTGTGATGTGCCGACTCGAAGAAGCTCGAACAAGCAATCCACCACACGTCCGGGCCAGGGGAAGCGTATCGAAGAGCGGTGACATGGAGAGGCCGTGTCCGAAAAAAAAAAAAAACAGGGAGCGCGGGACGTTGGAGGCCGGCCATCTTGGCGAACAGGCCCCTGGGCGCCTGTTCCTTGACCTTGTGCCTTTTCGTCTGCCTCGGACCGTCGAGCATCGTCGTCACCGCCACCGTCGCCGCCCCCGGCCCGCAACCCGCAGCGGCCTTGGGCGACGATGGTGGCGTTTGGTGCCGTTGTTGGCGTTGTTGGATGCAGTCATTAGTGGGCAAGTTCGTGATCCCACCCAAAGAGGTCCACGTCGCCAGCATCGTGTGCATTGCATCGCGCATCGCGCATCGCGCATCCCACTGGCTGGTACATGGCCCGAAAAAAAAAATGCCCTCCTCAATGCCCAACGAGAAAACGGGCTGCAGCAGCTGGCGCGTCGGGGAAAAGGCAAGCAAAGCAGACCAAGGCAATGCAACAAATGCACACGTCGTTGTGTCTGGGACGATGGTGTCGTCCTGCTGTGGCTGATCAGTCGGGGGCCCCTTTCCTTGCTGCTTCTCGTTTCCTGGTCTGGCGGCGTTCATTCATGTGACATGTCTTGTCAGTCGTGATAGGCACCAGGAACTGTCGTCCATCTCCCCTTGCCTCGGCGGACGCATGCATGCTGGGAATGCCTTATAAGGGCTTGTAACACTGTAACCGAGGTTGCAGAGATATTTTGACCCAATTGGTAAGAATTGGGCGCTCTGGCACGTAACAGGTACCTGCCCGCTTACATACAGTAGGTACTTAGGTAAGTACCCAGTAGGTACTTAAGTACGGACATACAGTAAGTCCAGGTAATCCTAAACATTTTCCCATTCAACTGCGGCGTAAAAAGTTTCGGAATTACTTACGACCCATATACATACACACTTCATGTACCCTTAGAACTACAGCAGAATTTGGCTTCCCATATGCTGACCATGGCCCCTTGATCTCCTCTTTTCGGTTTGCCTCGTCTTTCTCTTTGGCCTCGTCCGTGTCGCCGCCGTGACTTCCACCTCCAATCATCTCGCTCGTGGAGAATCTCTGCCCCGACCAACGTCGCTCATGGACAACTACCTAGGGCGGGAATATCCCAGCTCTCACCACGAATTTTCCCCTCCCCCGATCGGCACATCAGGGCTCTCTTTTCCATTTGTCTTGTATTTCGGCAGTTCGACTTGTCCAGCCTGATCTCGCCCGACATGTCTGCACTCAACGTCATCACTCTGGGGAATCTCGACGAGCGACTTCCACAATGGCGACCCGACGACGAGAACCACCTGTATGCCATTGTTGATATGGGAAGGTTGGTCTATTCTTGATGCGCACAGTACCAATCAGAATTCCGTCCTGATGACTTTCTAGCAACGGCATTCGCTTTTCAATTACATCCATGGAGCCACCCTCAACGAGGCTACTCGAACCCATCTATGCCAGTCGAGCAGCCATATCTCTGTTTGACTCGCTAACGCCTTCCGCCGATGGACTGAATTTTCCTCCTGAAACGATCAATAACGTCACATCTGTCCTGTCCACGTTCCGCCAGCTGGCCATCATGCATCGGGTGCCGCCATCGCAAATTGTGATTCTTGCCACGGAAGCAATGCGCCGTGCCAGGAACGACGGTCAAATGCTCGAGGCCATCAGAGCCGCGACGGAGGGTCTCGTTGTGCAGATTCTCGATCCCGCCGTGGAAACCCTTTTTGGTGCCGTCATGGGATCGAGAAGCGGCTTGCACCATGTCTCCAATGGTGCTCTTTTTCTCGACCTGGGTGGAGGCAGCCTGCAAATGACGTGGGTCGATACCTCCGACGACAATTACGAGATTGATAGCGCCAAGGCTGGAGAGAGTCTTCCTTATGGCGCTGCAAGACTGATGCAGCTTCTTCAGGAGAAGTCTGCCCCGGTTCGGGCAGTGGACCTGAGCCCGCTGCAGCAAGGGATTGCGCGCATTTATGCCAATCTCTGTGCCAGATATCCTACCCTCGGCGCCATCAAAAATGCTCACGATAAGGGAGATGATGCATCGGTTGATGTATACATGTGCGGTGGTGGATTCCGCGGATATGGAAGCATGCTGATGCACAACGACCCAATCTCACCCTACCCAATCCCCTCGACCAACTTGTACTCAGTGCCGGGGTCTCAGTTCAAGCAGCCAACCACGATGCGCCAAGTAAACGATACGTATGACGGGAAAATTTACGGCATGTCGAAACGACGGCGTCGACAGTTCCCCGCCATTGCTACGGTAGTAGAAGCATTCGTCGCCGTTGTGCCCAACATTCGCCGCGTGACCTTTTGTGGAGGCTCCAACAGGCAAGGCTATTTGATGATGAAGATGCCCCGGGAGATTCGCGAAAGCAATCCCCTCGAGGTTCTGGCAAACGTGAAGGAGTCGGAGAGACCAATTTTCGACGCCATTTTCGGACTGCTGTCTTCCTCGGTTCCGTCAACGGACCCGAGGCTCGAAAATGTCCCATCAGTCCTGGTTACTGGATTGGGTCTTTTGTTTATCCGCCTGATATGGGCTCGCTCTGGCCACAGCACCACGAGTAACAGCTCTTTTGCTCTTCACGATGCTGTTGTTCGCGATCCCGATTGTCCGGGCTTGACTCATCTTTCGCGCGCGTTGCTTGCCGTGACGCATTGCGCGAGATGGGACAATGGCATTGGTCCCGCCGATGAACCTCTGCACAAGGGCTTCATGGGAATACTCGAAAGCCATCATGTCGATGCAACGTTCTGGGCTCTGTACGTAGGGGCTGTGGCAAACATTCTTGCCACTGTTTGTCCCGTTATGCCCACAGATCTGGCCAGCTTCCGCTCCACGATCAAGTAAGGAAATCTCGTGCCATCTCTGTCTTTCCTTCTTTCTCTTCCCTCTTTCTTCTTCTGTTTGGTTTCCTCCTATATACTCATGGCATTTTGTTCCCTGTGCGCTGACCCGTCACACCCAAGGTTCACTTCTGTTCTTTCAACGAGCAAGACGGGAAAAGACAAAACGGAGCTAGTTATTACGCTATCAAATGACGCCGCCAAAAGAGTCAGTGTAGACGATCTCGCTGATGCAATCAAAAAGGCCACCAAATCCAGAAAATGCAAATCCAAGTGGAAAGCGTCCGCCAAAATCATCAATCATGCTTGAAGCAAAACTCGTCATCATCACAATCATTCCTCATGTCTTCTTTCTTTTGCGTTTCTCCTCTTGCCTTTTTTTTCCTTCTATTCTCAACCAGTTATATTCCATTTCTCTTTTCTTCTTTCTCTTTCTTTCGTCCCCTCGTCGACTTCATCTCGGAGCTCTATCCTTGGGATTTCGGTTTCGCGCATTGAGCTTCTTCAGCTCATGCACCACAACAAAGGTCCGCAACATTTTGTCAACGGCATTGTTTGTGTCTGCCGAGGATTCCACGTCATGGTCTGTGAAGACTGTCAGCAAGTTGATACCGGCGCGGAATAAGCCTTCACGTGGCGGCCTTACACAATTCTCGTCTTGACGTCAGCAATTGTCTTCCCACATGGCGAATTTGAGTTTTATCTTCGCGCGAGACGTTTGAAAAAGAGATGCCGTCAAGCCAGTCAAAGGATAGCTCGACACTCTTCTTGGTTCTAAACTGGTAATGATAGAAGCCAGCAAGCATGGGATAAAATTTGTTCATCAGACGCCCATACTGCTGGGTCTGAGAAGCGACTATGAAAAAGACGGTTAGTCTCGCGACAGAGCAGAGCCAATAGATGGTCATGACGGTCATCCGGATTCCGGGACTCAGCACGTACTGAGATTGTAAGGAGAGCTCGGATCCCGCCTCATACGTCCCAGGTGGGTTTCGTATGCAAGCAAAAGCTCACGGTACATGAGCATGAGCTGCCACATGCTCGCCCAAATAGCCACCCGCTCCTCGGCTTTGGGAGAACCTTGCTGGGTCAGACAATCATCTAGCATCTTGAGGACATCATGCTCCAGCCCATCCAGCGCCTTCCTGGCAATTCTCCTCAGCTGAGCCTGGACCGACACCGGGAGCGGTACTAGGTTGTTGGAAGGGTCGATGCACATGAAGGATGGCATTTTCCAAATCCGGAAAAAGCAATTCATCCTGTGAACAGCTCGAACCAAGTCTTGCTGTGGCTTGAGTTAACCGTGTTGTTGCTGGTTTCCAAGAATAAGGAAGACGGGAAACAGAGAATAGAGAAGAGAAGAAAAGAAAAGAAAAGAATACGACACCCAGGAATGACAATGGAAAACGAAAAGCCAGCAACCTCGAATCCACAACAACGACGGAGGGAACGACCACATCAAGGAAAACGTTCACAGAAGGCGTACGCCGTACCTTGGGAAGCTCTCTCAATCCCTTCTTGGAGTAAAGCCGCAAGAAATTTTGCAACAGTACGTGGAAGCCTGCTCCGCTGTCTCGCTCTATCTGATCCTCCACCCACTTTTCCAAGTCGGGGTGAGTGGGAAAGTTGTCGCGTGCAAAAGCAGCTGTTCTGGGGCTACGGGTCTCATCCTGGCTATTGATGGATCTGTATGCTTGCACAGTCGCCTGCAACGACGGCGAGAACTTGTCGCCACTGAAGAGGATGAAGATGTCGCGTGGACTCCCGGTGAAGAAGCGCGGACCAGAACAAAGATAGTGTTCTTCAGCGGCGAAGCGAGACCAGAAGTCTACCTAGAATGTCAGCCGAACCCGCGAATCTTTTTCTCTCTCACACACTTTAACCCTACTTCATATACGCATCACTCAAGGCAAAAATGTCAACGAAACGCCAGCACACATACCTGGGACTCTGGCCATGACTGGCCAGGCCATGGCGGGGGTCATGCGTGTACAGACCAGATGAGAATGCTCTGGAAAGGCCTTTCTGCAGGTGGGACAAACTCCACTCTCATGACACTTTATTGTTGGGAAGACAAAGAAGCAAGAAGGAGAAAAGAGAGAAAAGACGAGAACAAGCCAAGTCAGTCGGCGAAAGCTACTTGTGGAGAGATGCATGATGATGGTGTCTTACCCTGGTCTTGGTTACTCGACATGGCACGCACGCCCCACTCTTGCGCACGTCTGCCGTCTGCAACGGGTCGACGAGTTGTCTGGGTCTCTTGTCGATATCTTTGTTGGAACGACGTCGTTTTGTGCCAGCAGACTGTGCTGCGTGGAGGTCGGCGTACGCTTCCCGAACGACGATGTGAGGCGCATAGGCCTGAGGAGGAGCCTTGGCCGGGTCAGCAACAGTCTGGGGATAGGTCCATTCTTCATCCTGGTGTTCCTGGACCTGATGAAGGGCGACGTTGTCAGGTATTGTACGCTCCTCGGCGTGATCGAGAAAGATGGATCCAGAGTGATCCGAAGGAGGGGTGTTGCCTCCCTCGTCGATCAGGCCGGGAGGGGAGTGTCCCAAGTAGTCGGACGTGGTGGCCGTGTCGTCATCCAACGGGAATTGGGTACTCATCCTGGCACGGTCTGAAAGGAAATGATTCATGGCAAGGTTGTCGAGGTCGAGAGAGGTGGAAGAGGTGGGAGAGGTGGGAGAGAGGTGGGTTTTGAGCTCGGAGGGTGTCTGCGGCGGCGGCGTTTGACGGCAGGGGAAGTGGGAAGGTTCCACGTCTAGCTCCTGACAATTCCACTGCCACTCCCAATCGAATATCTCGGGGTAGAGCTCGTCATTAGTGTCGACCAGGGAGGAGGAGGAAACGGGGTCGTCTTGCGTAAAAGGTACATGTGCCATGCTTGTGCCTGCATCCATGTTTGATATTCCCCGTTCCCCGTGTAAGTCACGAGTGGGAATGAATGTAGTGGGACCTTGGCTAACCTCTTAGACGAATTGGATAGGGAAAAAGGGGGAGGAGGAGGGGGGGGGGGGGGGGGGGCGTGTGTGTTTTTTTTTTTTTTTTCTCCCGTCAGACGGCAATCAAAGTGAAAGATGCCCAACCGTCAACAGGTTGTTTCTCTGCAAGATTGCTTTGGTTTAGAAGGTATGCCTGTCACGGAAGAGAATATAACTCTGGGCGTTTTTGCGGGAGGGCTCCTTGCGTCTCTGGCCGTTCAACGTCGACTTACACCATCACCAGATGTTCATTTTCGGTGAGAGATGGGGCCTTGATTGGCCGGTTGGACTCTCCGACCCACTACTTTGGACGAATGGAAACCATGTTCCACACCGATTTCGAATAGCCGACGTGCCCAGATGGAGCCGGGTCCGGAGTCCGGGAGGTCTGGAGACGCGGCGTCGATACAGATTTGCAGGTGCAACCAGGCGGTTTGGCCGGGAGCCACAACTCTTGTTTTTTCTGGTTTCAAAGCCCCCCTTTCTCTCTCTCTCTCTCTCTCTTTCGTTTTCATCCCCTCCTCTCTTCCCTCCTTTCTCCTTTTTCATGCAGTACCCGAGCGGCGCGGAGGTTGGACGGGGAAGGCGCCGCGTGAGAAGGAAACCCGTCGATGGCCATGGTTCAATGCGCGGCGGGCCCCGGGATCCAATCGCTGCCTTGACGTCATTCCGTGCCGTGGACGTGGTGAATTGAGGTGGTGGCGGATCGTCAGTGTTGCGCCATTTCCCCGGCGCTGCGGGGGAGGGAGAACCGAGGAGTCGGAGGGACGGGACTGGAGCGACCGTGTGTTTCCTTTGGCGAAAGACGTCGGGTGGACTCGCAGTAAGGGACCGAGGGCGAACGTGCTTGTCCCTCTCGCCTGGATTGCCCGCGCGGCCGTGGGGGAAGCATGACGGAGCGGGCCGGATCCAAAGCCACGTCCCGGCACGAGTTCCCTCGGACGGGGGACATCCGAGGCCGGCATTGACGTCTCTGTTCGCCGGGCCCCGGGCCGCACCGTATCGAGGCGGAGACGGCAAAGGGAGAGAGCACTGTGCGTAGGGGGGGGGGGGGGGGGGGGGGGGGGGGGGGGGGGGGGGGGGGGGGGGGATGGCGCGTCGCAGAAAGAGCCCGCGGTTTTTGTTCAAAGTTTTTGTCGTGGCATGGCATACGGGTGGAGGTCGCCGTTGTATGGGGGTATCTTAAGCGGGATGAAGGGGGGACTACGGGGATGGGGGCGCGGCGGAGGAGAAGCGATGGGAACGGATACACTGGTTCCGGCGCGGTTGTCTCCGTGGCAGGCGCGGGCATGGTGTGCGGTTCGCAGAGGCCACACGTCACGGCATGTGGTTCAAAGGGCCACACGGAGGACGGCCGGACCAGCGGTGAATCATTCTCATGCTGACATATTCTCATGCTTTCATGGACGTTTGTACCAACATGTTTTGTTTCGGCTTCCTTCCCGTTCGGAGCCAATCGGGTCGCCCCCGGGTCTCGCATCTCGTGCGACAAGAGCCGATGACGCACTCGCACGGCCATGCCGGCCGGGAGGAATCACGTGCCGTGGCATGAACGCGGGCGGAAGCGCCGGACCCGCTCATCCGCCGAGTCATGGCCGCCGTGGAGGCCGGCCCGGGTCCGATGGGCGTGCAGGGTAGGCTGCGTGGTTTGCGAGGGGGGCCGGGCACGGGGAACGGCGGGATGGAAATTCCATCCGACATTCACGCTTTTTTTTCTTTTTTCCTGAAAAAAAAAATTAAAAATTGAGACGATTGACATTTACATTCTTTTTCATTAACAAAGAATAAAAATAAAAGAAGTCATCGACATTTACGTTTTGAGAAAAACTTTTTTTTTTGAAAATTTTCAATTAAAGCATCCTTAACTTGTGAAAACTGAGGGAGTCCCATTCTAGTCCCCGGCGTTGTCATCCCCCCTACCGGAGCACGTCGGCAGAGGCCCAAGACGCAGGTTGCGACGCCGTCTTGGGGTCTCTGCTTCCCCGCTCCAGGACAGGAAAACCATGACGGGGGACGGGAAAAAAAAATAAATAAAAAAAATAGGCAATGCTGCATTGACGGTCGGCAAGGGGGATCGTCGTCGGGGGAAAAAGACGGGCCAGGGGAGCATGTGGTTTCGTGGCATTATCGTGGGGCCAGGGCCGGAAAAAAAACAACAAAAAAAAAAGATTTCCGAGCATAACGGGGCCGTACGGTTTTTTTTTTTTTTTTTTTTTTTTTGGCGTCAAACACTCAGCTTACTTGGACCCACATGCTGTCAACGTCCGCTGCCCTGGTGCCTGCCCTGGTGCCTGCCCTGGTGCCTGCCTGCCTGCCCGGTCAGCCGCTCAGCCGCTCAGCCGCTGCGGCGCAGACGGGGACGCCCCCCTTTTAGTGCGGGAGCTCTGAGGCTGGTGCTGACCCCACCCCCTCTATGTTGCCACTCGGTCCGGCGCTGGGCCACAGCAGCGCCTCCGCTCCAGGACGCTCCCTCCCCCCACCCGATTCCATCATCTGATCGTTGGTGCCTATTCGGAGCTGGCAGCCCGCGCGCCGCCCCGGTCCAGCGCGGGTCCAATGAGGAGCAGCCCACTTGCCGCCCGGCAAGGGCAGGGCAGGGCAGGCAAGAGGGCAGGCAAGAAGGCAGGCAGGGGGCGAAGGGGGCGCAGGGGGCGGGCAGGTGCAGGCAGGAAGACGTAGCAGAGACGCAGCAGAGACGCAGCAGAGACGCATCGCAAGCAACAAACAGACCAGACCGCCGGCATGAAATGACAAGAGGTTGATGCGAATGCCTACTCAAGGTATGTGCATAGTAGGGGCGCATGGACCCGGGAACTGGGCCACGTTTATTTGTCCAATTCTCGTCTCGCCTGCCCCGTGCCGTGGTTGCACGGAACAGCCAAGGCCCAGGGGACCAGCCATGGCCAACTGCTGGTAGCCATGCGATGGGTCTGTCATGTCTGCATCCGTCGAGAACTGACTGTCTGGTTGTTCCTGGTCCTCGGTGGCGGTCAAACAAACAAAAAAAAAAAACCCCCCAAAAAAGGGGGCACATGGAATCAATGCCCATAGAACAACAGCAAAGTGCTCCCTTGTGGGACCGTCCGAGGGAGGAGGGAGGAAAGAACTCAAATCAAGGTAGGGTTGTTGTTCCTCGGCTCCCTCTTTGCACCTTTATACCTTTGCACCTTGTCCCTGGCCAGCGCGTCACGGTCTTCCTTTTCCTCCGCCTGTTGATCTATCAGTCTCTGTGGTGACGGAGCAGTTTTTTGTGTTCCTCTTTCCTTTTCCTTTTCATCTGCACCTGCACCTGCACCTGCACCTGCACTTACACTTACACTTGCAGTTCCGCATCCTTTCCATTCCCATTCCCCCATTCTTGTTGCGCCGCCCCATCCATCACCCCTTGAGTGCTGCCTCGTGCCCCGTTGCGTGTTCAGAACGTCGGAATCTAGGTACGCAGTCAGACGGACCAGCGTGAAACAGTCACCACTCACCAACGCTTACCTGTGGCGCCCGCGTTGCATCTCATAGAGCGTGGTACCATCTCGGCACAGCATGACGTCGACCAAGTCCTTCCGAGCCACCATACTGCCGCCTTCGTTTTCGTTTCCCTCGCTCCGGTCGAGATCGGATCCCGATGCGAGGTCCGGCGCGGACGCGGCCGACCAGGCCAAGTCGTTTTTCGACGGGCCCAAGGCGAAGAGGAGGTCGCCGTGGCAAAAGGCGAGTCTGCACCTGCCTCGGGGAAGGAAGGTGGTCGGCCCTGACCAGCAGGGCCATCTTTCTCAGCAGCAGCAGCAGGGGCACCTTCCTCACCAGCATGGGCACCTTCCTCAGCAGCACGGCCACCTTTCTCAGCAGCACGGCCACCTTCCTCAGCAGCACGAACACCTTCCTCAGCTGCAGGGGCACCTTCCTCCGCAGCACGGCCACCTCGCCGACCACCAACACGCCCAACACGCCCAACACATGAACCACTCAGCCCAGCTGCACCAGCCCCTGCCGCCCCGGCCTGCCACCTCCTCCTCCCATGCCGTGGCCTGCTCCGCCCCAGCTGCGTCGAACAGGCCGACGAGCTCGGGGAAGGAACAGGACGCGCGCCTGCACGTGTGCTCGCCTCCTCCTCCTCCTCTGCGTGCTCGCCGTCATCTTGAACATGGACCTCATCCTCCTCCACAGACTCGGCAGACTCGCGATAAAAGCCCGATGGAGCAGACAGACACCAGCATCTCCAGCACCTGGGATGCCCGCGCTCCGTCTCGCTTGCCAACAACACCTACCACGCTCGACACCGCCGCTTCTTCGCTTCCTCTGTCGCCACCGCCACGCCCACGGCAATCGTCCGTCAGCAGCTTCTCATCACGACCGCCGCTGCCGCTTCGCCAACGGAAACCCGCCGTCCTCGCCATGTCGCCGCCTCGGACGCCGCCGCCGCCGCCGCCGCCGCCCCCGCCCTACACTGTCTGTGCCTTGGACGTTGACCTCGCTCCTACGAGTCCGCCTCCACAACACCAACAACAGCAGCAGCAGCAGCAGCAGCAGCAGCAGCAGCAACAGCAACCACCGCCCTCGGCAGCACCGACCCCGTCATCGCCTTCCGCAATCTCCGTCAACCCTCCCGAGATTCCCGAGATTCCCGAGTTCTCCTTTTCCCTTTCCACTCAGCAGCCACCCGAAATCCCTGCCCCGGGAACACACCGTGCCAAGTTGACCAAGCAGGAACCTGCTGTCCCCCACGTTGGACCGCCCAGTTCCAGTCCTGCCGAGGCCAGCTCGAATGTCGAGTCTCAGAAACATAACAAGCTGCACAAGGAGCAACAAAAATCCCGGCCACGAACCAACTCACTATTCCAACCCAAGCTGGCAGACTCCGCCACGGCGCCCAGCCTCCTCGCTGTCCGCCAGTTGTCACCCGCGCCCGCTGCCGCTCCCGAGCTCAGAGGCCGCAGGAGCATTTCCGCCCAGGCATCGTTGACCGCAACAGTCTCGCTCCCCAATGTCTCCCATGTCCGCCCTGCCTCGTCGCACAATGGCAGTCAGAGTCCCACCCGAGGCAGACTGCATCGCAGTTGGCTTCCCGCCGGTGGCGCACGCTCTCGCTCCTGCTCAGTCGATGTCGGTCGGCAACAACACACCTGCGAGGCCTGGATCATGTCGGATGATGGTCAGCCAGAGTACAATCCGGCGTTCTTGCGGAATGCCGAAAAGGTAATAGTGGGGTCCTAGGGTCTCGCGGTCCCGGACTCCCGGACTCCCGGGGGTCCCGCCTGCCTTTTAACCTTGCGCCTGTTTCAAAAGACAAAGGCGGAAATGAATCACAAAAACACATGGCAAAGCGGGAAATACGCTAACACTTGGCCCACCACAACCCTGCCTGGTTGGTTGCTTGGTTGGTTGCATGAATAGGTCCCCGAACTGTGGAACGACAACGGCAACGTCTACGTCTACTTGTACCCGCGCGCCGCTGGATGCGCACCGTCCTTCAAAGTTCCCGAATTCGTGGTCGGCACCTCGTATGTATTCAACGAATTGATTCGCGCCGAGCAGCATGCGGCTGCCACGGATCGAATGGCCAGCTCCGAGTCCGGTGGCAGCCGCGACAACCTCGTCAGCGCCCACGACGCCTCGCGCGCTGTGGTCCCCTCGGCGTCGTCGTCTTCGTCGTCTTCGTCTTCGTCGTCGTCGTCCTCTCAAACAGCGCCCGCCGCCGCCGCCGCCGCCGCCGCCGATCCGTATGCTCTTCATCTCCATCTCCCTGCGGCTCCGCCAACAGCGTCGGCCCACCTCAGCGCCCCGGGCGAGGGCACCCACGCAGAGCTGGCTCGGCTCATCGCTATTCGGAATCTCTTTGCCTTCCTGACGGGCCAGCCGCTCGTCGGCACCAGAAGCCGCCCCACAATGTTCCACGCCTCTCTCGAGATTGCCGCGCTGCTGCAGGAATTCGGATTCTCGAGCCCCGATGGCACCAACTTTGGAGACGCCGTCGATCTCAGCTTCGGCTTCTATTCGGAGCAGCTGGCGCTGTCGGACTGCCGTCTCAGCCGCGAGAAGACCGTACAGGCGCTCATTCTGGGCGAGCGCATGCGGTGTGCCGAGCTGTACAGCGAGGCCTTTGCGCACGCCGCGGGCAAGTACTCGGCCATCGTGGATCTGCAGCTGCCACTGTTTGACCAAGTATCGCCCCTGACGCGTCAGAGGCTGGAAAGAGCACATTTGGATCTCCTGAACAGACAGCACAACGTGAATGAGCACCTGGAGCAGTTTGAGTTTCCGTCCATGTTTGCCGGCATCGCCGCCTCCACATCCATCCCGGAGCTGAGGCAGGTGCGCTTCAAGACGTGGCGAACCTCGTTTGGCAGGATGCGGCACTTCGTCTCGGGCTACTACCGGTCCACGTTTGGCAACTGGCCGCCCAAGGCCAGCAACAAGAAGAACCCCTTTGTCGAGAGCGGGCTCAACAGACTTGTCCTCAAGGTGCTGTACTCGGACATGTGTGCCCTGTACGACTTGCTCGTCGATCGCAACAGCCTCACCTCCCGGGTCATGGACGAAGTACCGGCCATCTCGGATGCCCCGAGCAAGATGACCACGTCGGCGCTTCGAAACATGCTCTCCGAGTTTGATCGGTCGAAGCCACCCGTGCTGCCCCCGGTCCCCTTTGATCTCCCTCAGCTGCCGTCGATGAAGGCCATCCATGAGACGTTCGACAGCATGTCGGTCAAGGACCAGAACAGAATGGAGAAGAGGATCAAGGAGCATGAGCTGATGCTCATCCTGAACAAAGCCTACAACTACGACACGAATCGGATCAAGCTGCCGTTCCTGGACCAGTTTAAGGATTTCGAGATACGGGAAGGACGAGGAAAGGTCACGCAGGACCTCGTCGACCAGCGCATCGGCTACTGGCTGTTCCTCTACGCCGTGCTGCAGTCCCTCCCCATGCTCGTCGTGGACGCGCCGGGCGTCAGGCACACCGAGGGAGTCGAGTACTTCCTGTGCGAGCCTCCCATGGGCAACCTGCCCTGGGCCGAGGACGGACAGGTCCGCAAGAGGTGGTACGAGGTCACGGGTGGGGGCGGCATTGTTGAGCTGTCAGCCGATACCGTCATGTTTAGCGTCGAGGCCACCTACCATCGCAGCCACTGCTGGCTTGCCGCGAAGCAGTGGGAAGGCCTCGGCGAAGCTCGTGGCGGCGATGGCTGTGGGGATGACAGCAACCACGAGCCCCTTTATCCCTATTCCGCGGGCGAGTCAGCCCTGTCACCGCTGCAGCCGCCGTCGCCCATGTTCTCCGGAGCGGCAGAGACGCCATCGCCCATGGGCACACCCTCTTCGTCGGGCCGGGGACCCAGCACACCGTCACCGCCGCCCGGGGGCCTGCAACCAGCCCTGCGTCCCCGCAACCACAATCTTTCGCCTGCCCAGCGCCCCCGTCACTACTCTCGGTCCAGCATCGCCTTGGGTCTGGAGCCCGTGCCGATGGAACCCCCCAGCATCTTTGAGGGCCACAATCGGAGCAGCTCGAATACCGGATTCCGTCCGCCGAGCAGGAATTTCATGGCCGCGGGGTACAGGAGCTCCTCTGTCGGCAATCTGGCGGGCATGATGCCTCCCTCGGGCGACAGCAGTCCTTCTCTCGTGGCTCCCAAGATAGGGGCCACGTCTGGGGCGACGTTTGACGACATTCTGGGAGAATCGGCGTCTCAGAAGAAGTCTGCTGCCGCGGCAAAGAAGAAGAAGAATCGATTTTTCTAAAAGAAAAGTTTTTCTTTTCTGGTTTTTTTCTTTTCTTTTCTTTTCTGTTCCTTTTTGTGAGTCCAGCGATTATGACCTTGTTGCGTCTTGGCATGCAGGGTGAAGCGCTATCTCTCTTACTCTCTCCTTGTTTCCTATCTTGGATGCTCTATCCGATTCTCTTTGTTCAATTTTTTTTTCATTTCCGCAATTTTCATACCTGTCGATTTCATCATCAGCCGCTTGGATGAGCAGACATTTTTGATACTTGGCAAGGAAGTCGACGTACACAGATGTGGCGCACAAAACCAAAGCCCGGCATCAGAGTCACGGGCGTATAGAGCGCATGGCGGGAGAATGTAGACGACGGGCAGGAGATGCCGAGGGAACGAATTGGAGCAGGCGTCAATACAAGATGTTTTCTGCTCTGCGGTTGTCCGATTGCGTGTTGGACCAGATGGGTGGTTCGCAAACTTGGCACACCACATATTGGGACGAAATTCGGCATGACCTGGACTTGTGATGTTTGATACTTTGGAGACACCTTGCAACATGGAGGATTGTGATGAATGAAATGAGTGAAATGAAAAAAAAATAAAAAAAAATTTAAAAAAAAAATAAAGCATGAATAAATCAATGAACAAATGCACTAATAGATACAAAAGAAGAAAAACAAACGCCAAAGAAAAATACTCCAAAAGACAACCAAGACACAAGACGTGCCAAGGTGAAAACGGCGACAGAGCCTAGCCTATGGCTCATGGCAAGATACAAGATACAAATACATACAGGATGCAGATGCCATAAAGTACATACAACACAGACAAGACGAGCATATAAGAGAGCCAGCTACAAATAAACCCTGGTCCACCGTCCCCTCTCCGTGTGCCACCACCGGTCCTTCTCCTTCCTGTCCGCCACGATGCCCTCGCGCCGGTTCCACGATCCAGTGCATCCTTGGCTCCCGGGGCCGGGAATCTCGCCCGGGCTGGTCCGCAGGGCAGACACGTCCACGAGGCCGCCCTGCTCGTCCGTCGCGCCGGCGTCGGGCAGCAGGTGGTAGTCGATTTTGCTGCCCACGGTCCCCATGTAGCCCGCCAGACCGAATGCCTCGACCAGGCCGCCCCGCTCGTCCGTCACTCTGACCTGGAAGCGGGGGTTCTCGCGGGCGCGGTCGAGACGTTCTTGGGCCGCCAGACGGGCCGCGACGAGACTGGTGTGGGGTCTGGGCGTCGTCAAGCCGGGCAGGGAGCTCGTGGTGGAGGACTTGACGAGGGACTTGGTGGGCGGCGGCGGCGGCGGCGAGGGCGGCGACGTGGTTTCCAACTCGGAGAGGGACATACCACGCCTCCGGAATCGGTCGGCGGGCAGATCGATCCTGGCGACGGGCCGACACAGCTGCTGGAAGACGCCTTCGGGATCGTTGGGCGCGCGGAGGACCCTGAGGGCGGGGAATCCGCCTGCGGCGATGCTCTGGGCGAGAATGTCGTCGGCCGCGTTGACGCCGTCCGGGTGGCTCGTGATGTCCCAGTGGAGCTTGTCGACGCTGGAGGAGGCCAGGTACGGCATCATCCACAGGACGAAGGAATCCGAGTCGGGCATCAGGGGCGGAAAGGATTGGACCAGGGACAGGCTGGTCAGCGACCTCAGGTTGGACAGGATGCGGGCCAGCGCCGGCAGCGACGTGAGGGGCGTGTGGCGGAGGACGAGCCTGCGCAGAGGCTGGCTGTTGGCGCGCGTGGCGAATGCCGAGAGGCCGCTGGACGAGATGCCGCGGACGTGGGATAATGTCAGGCTCCTCAACGGAGGCAAGTCAACGAGGTTGGCGTCGTTGAAGGCACCGGGCGCCAAGTCATGTAGGTGGAGGTGCCGCAGGGACGGGAGATGGGCCATGGTTCTCGCGAGCAGCGTTGGGGGTGCGAGAGCGACGCCGAGCAGGCACTGGACGGATAAGCTGGTCAGCTTGGTCCACGCCACGTGCTGCTGCAGAAAAGCAAGCTCATCGTGAGGTAGCAGCCGTTTCTGGTCCTGGTCCTGGTCCTGGTCCTGGCTGGCGTTGTGCTTGGTGACAGGCGACGCGGTGGCTTGCTGCTGCTGCTGGACGGGAGGGACGGCTGCGGCTGCGGCCGCATCCAGCACCCAATCCATGGTCTTCAGGTTCGTCCTTGTCGACAGGGCTTGAAAGAGCCTCTTGAACGAGTGGTTGTAAACACAGACGGGGCCCGACAGCCGCTCGAGATTCGGGCAAGCCATGACGACGGAAGCAACCTGGTTCTCGTACTGCTCGATCAAAGCCGACGCCATGGGTTCTGGAGCAGGAACCTTGAGCGAGCGGACTATGGATGCGATTTCGGCATCGGCCCTCAGAGTTCGTCGCAAAAGCGCCATGCGACAGCCTTGGGCCTTTCGGAAGCGTTTCTTGTGGGCTGCGGAATCGGGCCCTATCAACTGAATGTCTTGGTACAGTACCAATCGCGCCGCCTTGTACCACTTGCGCGAACAGAGCGCCACGCTGCACGCATCACGCATCCAGCACGTCGCACAGCTTTCACCGGGCCGGTCGAGATGGAGCTGCTTCAGCATTTCGAGAATCACCTCGAGCACCTCTCCCGGCAACGCGCCGCACAGCTCGCCGAGTGGCAGCCTGCCGCTCTTCTGTTTCTTGAGCAGTGGGGGCGTCCGCATGGGCATGGAGCCCGTCGGTCTCGCCACGCGGGCGTCAATTTGATCATGGCCGTGGAGGCCCTTGTCCGAGGATGGAAACGCCGTCACCGTCGTCGTCATCTGCAGACTCATGGGTGCCCGGGAGGTGCGAGACGGGCGGCCGAGGGGCCGAGGCGGCTCGAATTTGGTACCAGAGAGTCTCCTGGGACGACGGAGAGCGATGGGAGGCGAGTCTACGGATCGGGTACGATGTAGCTTGGGCATCTGCAGACCCGGATACACGGGGTAGGCGGCCGTGGTGGCGGCGCAAGCCGTCGACGGACGAGTTGGCAACGGAGACTTTTGCTGGCAGAGGCCGTCTTCGGGGATGGGATGCAGGTCGAGCATTCTTTCCGAGGCGGCGGCGAAGGCAGTGGTGACGACGAGAGAGGGCCGCATCATTGTGGTTGAACTCATGGCAGCGGTTGATTGAGAGGGACGGAGAAGAGAGGGAGAAAAAGGAGAAGGGAAGGGAAAGGGGGGGGGGGGGGGGGGGGGGGGGGGGGGGGGGTTAGAAGGATAAGGTTTTGTGTGGTTCGGGATCGTCGTTGGGTCAGCGGGAAAGCAGCCTGCTCAACGCGTGCCCGTTGGCAGAAAAGCAGGCCGATAAGAGTGCCCCCGTCATCGCCATGTCGGATGAGGCCCGGGCTGACAAAGGGGGTGGTGGCCGATTGTCTTTTGCGCTGTTCATCAGTCCTGCCCACGCATGGCGAAGGGATGGATGCATGAAGGGGTGGGGCGGCGGGCGTGGTATTTGGTATTTGGTATTTGGTATTGGATGATGATTGATGCTTAATGCTTAATGGTTAATGTTGAGTATTCGATATTGGATATTGGATATTGGATGTTCGACATTTGATATTCCATCATGGATCATGGATCGTCGTGATCCCCCCCGTCATGGAGGGCTGGGCTGGCAGGGCTGGCTGGTCCGAGCCAGACAGCCGGCAGCCATCAGCCAACAGCCGGCAGTGCGACATTAGGTACCGCGCCAAGACATACGCAGCACCGTGCCATGCACCGTGCCCACACGGTGAGCCAGTCCGGTGGCCGCCACCATCAGAACGGCGGGCAGGCACACCCCTGCCGTGATGGCGTCTGCTTCCTTCCGCGCGGCCAAGCCCAGCCCAGCCTAGCCTATTTCCCGCCTGATGGATATTTTCCGACATGCATGCATGCCGGCCAACAAGGGAAGACCCCGCCGTGCCATGCCCCACTTTCCCCTTCCCCCCTTCCCCCCTTTCCCCCTTTCCCCCTTTCCCCCTTTCTCCATTTTCCCGTTTTCTTGCAACACGGAAAACGTGCTGCATTGGCACGCAACAGCCACTCGTTCGCCCTACCTTGTCTGAGTCTTCATATGGACTTGTGCAGATACTTTTATGTACAACAAGGGACTCCATGTGCTGGACCCGTCGCCCATCGCCAATCCCACGAGAGCGAAAGCCTCTTGACCCGACGACGCTGCCCTTCCCGCCCATCCAGCCTCCCGCCGTCTCCCGACGCGCCCCCGTTTCCCCCGATGGCCTGGGCTACGACTAGGGGGTTGAGGACGGCGTGGAGGAAGGAGACGTGCGAGCCCTGGCGCATGCCGAGCCCAAAGGGCCGCTTGCGAGAGATCCACGAGGGGGACGCTTGGAAGAGCCCTTTAGAGGGGATTGTCGAGGATCAAGGTCGACGAGGGGAAAATTCAATATTGAAAAAATGAAAAATAAATAAATAAATAAATAAAAGGAGAATTAAAACAGATTCCATGTCCTTCTCCGAAAAGGTCTGGGAGGGAAGACCCTCTCGGCTCGTGCGGTGGTGCGTGGGCTTCTTCGTCTACCCCAGGAGCCCGACGAGGGTATCCCGGTCACCGATTCGTCTGTGGGGAAAGCTCAGGCCGTAGAGACCGCTGCAGGTCGCTCGGGGCGATTCGTCTTCGAGTTGTCTGGGCCTGTGGCCCTTCGTCGACGATACACGCCCCCCTCTCGTGCCCAACCATGCACTCGAACCATCGCGCAAAGTCAAGGCCAAGCTCGCGTCTCCAAGTCTCAAAATGGCACTTCCACGGAACCGCATGGCGAGTGGCGCAAGCGGCGGGCCGTGGCCAACGAGGACGGTGTCATGGGAAGCAAATCGGCCATCTGGCGTGAACCTGCTCAACGTTGGCGGTGGTGGCGTCAATGACGGCGTGCTTAGTGGATGAAAAATGGGATCGGGCTTTGGTTTCGCGCCATGCCGCCTGGTAAGTGCCGGCAGCGCGGTCCGAAAATGTGTTTGATGCTCTGGGTGTAGCTTGGTCTCTAGAGCCTAGTAAGAGGCAAAAAAAAGCTACATGGCGTGATCCATGTCGGCAGATTCATCGCGTGGGCTGCTGGCTAAAACTAGAACTGAAGAGAGAGAAAAAAGCCATTATCAAAGGCTCGTCCTCTTTTTGAATTCTTTTTTTCTTTTCATTTCTGTTCCCTTCCTTCTCGGAATCACCCCCCACTCCGCTGGTGCTCATTGTTCGATGCTTCCCATCGATCAAGAAGACCAACTTGCCACTCCTTGAACGATCGCTCCGTCTCGGGCAAGAGACGGCTATTCATTGCGAGGCTCTCTCTTGCCAGGTCTATCGTAGCAGCTGAAAAGTACAAATCCTGCACGTCCGACACCACGGAATCAAGAAGTCTGTTCCCTTCTTCCTGGAGTACCTCCCGGAACAGGATTTTCATCGCGGACCTCTTGCCACCGACAATCGAGGATGAGTACACGACATTGGGGTTCAATACCCACAGGTAGAGCATCTTCCTAGGTTCGGGGCCCTCGTCGGAGACATGTGGCATGATGAGCGACTTGGCGCAACCTGATCTGGAAATGTTCGCCGTGAGAGCGGCTGCCAAGCACTCCGGGCCGGTCGGAGCACGACTTGTCGGCGGAGTGGTAGTGCACGAGACTCGCCATTTGAACAGCGTCACAGAGCCGGCAATAGTGCTGAACAAGCCAATCTCAGCCGCGCAATGATTGCAGAAAATGCCAAGGTATTTTCCTGGCTTGGATCCCTCGACCGCTTTGGAGCTGCTGTTGGAAGCCTCGGCAAACCCCGAAACGGAAAACTGGCGGCCATGGAGTAAGCGTACGCGAACGTGGACAATGTCTTGTCAAATGACAAGGAGGCTGCGAGAACGAAGCGTGTCCCTCTTGAAATCTCCCAGTCATCCTCGACTCTGAAAGACTGGGATGAAACGGGAGAGGCTCACCGTCAACTTGCCCGCCCAAAACCATTCTCCGAAGAAAAGGTTTCTTGGACGAGGGTTGCCCCGAGACGGGGTTTGGCAGAACGATTACTGTGCGGGAATTGTATCGATGACCAGACCACAGAGGTGCCTTTGAGGCCGATTTGGCCACCTTCTATTTCCCGTCTTTTTCTTTTTCTTTTTCTTTTCTTCTCTCTTCTTTCCTCTTCTCTTCTCTCCTCTTCTTTCCTTTTCTTCTCTCTTCTTTTTTTACTTTCTCTCTTCTCTCTTCTTCCCTTTTTTCCTTTTACGTGTTTTCTTTCTGTTCCAAAGCCAAGCGAGGTGGCCTTCCGACCGACAAGGACTTCGCCCAACATAAAGTGCGGTCGAGCAGACTTACCGACAGGTTATGGCAATCACGCTCGTCAAACATGAATGAAGTAATGTCAACAAGGCCGACGCCGGGTTGGGCGGAAATGGCGTTATTGGCCCCGTATCCCTTGTTGGCAAGGTTTCCGTTGTCCTGCTGATCGTGGTCATGCGGTTTATGGCAATGCCAGAACTCCATCATCTCGGCCCAGTTTTCACTTGGCAAGTCTTTCCAGACTCTGAGTGTGCCGCTGGGTACAATGACACTGCTACAGGTTCGACAGCGGACGGCTGAGCCGTTTTCCAGGTCGAAAGCCGCCCAAGGAACCGCTTGGTTCTCGGGGGAGAATGGAGGAGTCACTCCTCCGACCGATGACAGAGGTAACCGCCAGGTCAGATGGCGGGACGCGCCACACGCGGGTCTCAACGACGTCTTGGCCACGACGGCCGGGAGATGCAGAGTGCTGGTCAAGCCATCGTGCTCCAGACGCAACTGCCGGCCATCTTCCGTGATTCTTGCCACAGTATCCGACGTGGGGGGCGATGGCAAAGTAGCTGCGACGGATATTTGTCGGATATTGGACAGCAGCTCGGCGTAAAGAGTGCTGCCACCTCCCTCGTTCAGAATGGCCATGGCGGCGCTTCTCGACGCATCCGGGGGGGATCGGAAGAGTAGGAAGAGTAGGAAGAGTAGGCTCTCGCCGCCACCGACGCGTCGCAAGGAGTCGTTCGAAGCTTTGGATGCCGAGTTCGCGTGCGTGTGTCGCGTCGTCTTGGATTGTGGGTTGTCAGCCGTGTTGTTTGTGCAAGGCGAGTGCCAATGTTTTTTTGCCTCGTGAGGCTCATTGAGGTGCAGGAAGAAACGAGAGCTGACCAAGCAAGCCGCCCCACTCCGCATTCTCCACTTACCCTACTCGCCCCACCTGCCTGTGCGCTGCGCCCGCGCGTCTTGAACGCTTTCCGTCCATGTACGATGCAACAAACATACATACCTACTTGGCTAGTACATACCTATACCTAAGTACTTACTTTGCCTACTAACATATTACATGAATATATCTGGGCCGGGTCCAACGTCGGCATTGCGAACCAAAGGTCAGGCTCCGGCGCCGAAACGCGTCTTCTTGACTGCAAAGTACCAAGTACCCAACCCAACCGGGCCATGTCGGGGATACTGTCGTATGTGCTGGGGACCGACGGCGAGTCTCAGGCCATCCAAGTGCCTCCGGTCGAGATCCATCACGTCGAGACGGATCCTGATCGCCGGGCTCGCTCCCTCAAACATCTGCTCAAGGCAAACCATGTCAACTACTCGGTGGTGTATTCCCAGCTTCGGTTCGACAACCATAACGCTCACATCCTGAGCTCGGCCTACTTGCTCGGTGCCACGCCGAATCAGCTCCACGACATCTACGAGGACCAGGCCAAAGAGCTGGAACCATGGACGCCCTCTCCAGCGGAGCTCATGGACGAGGATTGGATGGACTACATGGGAGATGCGTGGTACCAAAGGGCGTACCTTGATTACTACGAGGACAAGCTCGCCATGGAATATGCTTATGATTGGAAAAAGCTGGTCGAGCACTTTTTATTTTCGAGCAAGAAGCCCTTGGTGCATGGGCTCATCTGTGGACGTAGGTAGGAAAGAAAGAAAGAAGGGGGGGGGGGGTTGTGTGTATTTGGGGGGAAGGGCCGAAGGAGGGACAAAAAACAAAAAGTGCAAGCGCACCAGACTCGTTAAAGAAAGCAGCTAACGCCCTAGTAGTTGGACATCCGCTCATTCAACTAGCATACGCGTACGAGATGGACAGCAAGGAGATTGCCACCGAGGCCCTCACGCTGGCGTCTGTTCACCAGAACTTCCTCTACGACTACAGCAGCAAGCCTTCCTTGACCAAGAAGTCGTCCATGGCTTCCCAGTCCATCCTCGACCTTCTCCGAGAGATGTCCGAGGACAAGGAACTGGATGGCCTCCCCAAAGACATGGAGTTCAGGTACTTGGAAGGCATCTTCGCGAAGAATAAAGGCGTGGTGATGAAATACTGGAACGCATGGGACACGTCCGACCCGTTGACCGCCTTCCAGACCTCACAGCAAGCCGCGGTGGCCTTGTTCGTCACATCAGTGGACTCGAGTGCCAGGGACTACAGCTTCTTTTTCGTCCATCTGCTGACGACCAGCCATGCCGTCAGGATCCTGCTGCCCTTGTTCCCGGCGCGCCACCAAATAAGCCTCATGCGACAGTGGTGGCTGTTGGTCATTGCCGTGTACATCTTCAAGGGGCGGCCTCGTCTCGCTCCCGAGAACGTGGACGAGCATCTCGGTGGGCGCGACTGGAAGTATGTGCAGCACAAGGCTCTGGACTCGCCATACTCGAAGGATGCACACTACGTAAAAGGTGAGCCGGGGGAGTGGTACCATCGGGGCGAGGCAAAAGGGAGAAGCAGAAAAAGAAGACGAGCTGACGGAGCGTGTAGCCATTCGAGCCATGAGGGAAGCGGCGAGGACATGGGGCGACGACGACGAGTACTATCTGCGGGCGGCCGCGACCTTTGTGGACAACTTTCACGGCTGGACGTTTTGAGCCGTTGTTGGGAGAAAGCGGACGAAGCGGACGAAGCGGACGAGCCATTCATGGTACAACAGGCCTGGCGCGCGCGGTAAAATTGTGTGGTGGCGTGGCGCTCATCGCTTGGGAATCCAAAGTCTCGAGTCTGTAGAATGGATCTAATCAAGTGCATTGGGAGTGTGACGAGGTCGCTCGTAGTTGACGTCTGCACTTTGAAACGTTGCAGACCAAAATAAAATTGCATGGCAGATTGTTCGGAATGGCCTGGGCCGCCGCCCATCCATGATGGACCCGCTGTAGCATTCATCTTTCGGCGTCCAGGCGTCTGTGGCGGGGCGTGGCGGGGCGTGGCGGGGCGTGGCACGGGCAGCGCGTGGACGCTTCAGTGCTGCGTGTGGCGTAAACCAATCGTCTGTGATCCATCGTCCATCGTCCATGATCCAAAATCCACGATCCATGATGCCCTCGGTGCTCCCTGTTTGGCAAGCAGACGCCGCATCGACATCAACCTTCAACTCTGCCAGCACACGCACAAGTCCCCGTCGCCCGTCCGTATGGAACTCCCAGGATCCGCGCGTCCCTCGCTCCCGTCGTTTTGATGGCCCCGCCCGCCAAGCGTCGCAGGCGGAACCGGAATCCTCTCGACGCCTCCGACGACGAAGACGAGCCGTCCCGGATCAACACGCTTTCCAATTTTCTGCTCTCCTCCCCGTCCTCGCCATCCAAGCTCCGCGGACCGACTTCGTCTCCGAGCCCTGTCAAGGTCAGGAGCACCGGCTCTCGCTCTCGACCCGGCGGCGATGCATCTCCCACGAGGACGAGGCGGGGCACCTCGCAGAAGAACGGCCCGGTTCCGGCTTCTACCAAACCGAGAGACCTTGGCCGGGCTGACAACAGGAGCCGAACGGCTGATCTGAAGACGTTGTTTTCCAAGCAAGCCCAGCGGGCTACCAAGACCAGCACCGGCATCAGCACCAGCACCAGCGCCAGCACCAGCAGTAACAACAAGAACAGCAACAGCAACAGCAACAAGGGCGTGAAACGACCCTCGCCAGTCCACGACCCCATCAGCGATTCGATTTCCGAAGACGACGAAATATCAGAGCTCAGAGCAAGCTCGTCCAGCCTGGTCGGCCAGCATGCGCGGAAACGATTGAGAAAATCGCATCATGTTGCGCCGGGTGAATCTTCCAGCGCTGGTCTTCAATTCCTCAGACCCCCGAGACCGGCGAGTTCCCACCCCGGCGTCGACGACGAGTTGCGGCCATGGTCCGAGAGGTTTGGCCCGCGCAATCTGGACGAGTTGGCCGTACACAAGAAGAAGGTCGCAGACGTTCGGCGATGGCTCGACGACGTCATGGCCGGACGAAGGCGACAGCGCGTCTTGGTTCTGAAAGGGGCGGCGGGCTCGGGAAAGACCACGACGATGCGCCTACTGGCCAAGGATATGGGCTTTGAGATGCTCGAGTGGAAAAATCCCACGCCAACAAACATGGGGCTGGGCTTCGTCTCTTGGTCGGCCCAATTTGGCGAGTTCCTTGGTCGTGGTGGTAAATTTGGAACGCTGGATATCGAGGCATCCGCGGATTCCTCTTGTACATCGACCAGCGAAAACGGAGCGGGAGCGGGAGCGGGAGCGGGAGCGGGAGCAGGAACGAGCCGGACCGAACGGGTTATTCTCGTGGAGGAATTCCCAAACACCTTTTCCCGGTCATCCGCGGCTCTGAGCTCCTTCCGAAACACCATTCTTCAGTACTTGGCAGATCCTGCACCGTCGCCCGCCAACTTTGGCACCATGATGTCGCGACCGAGTGAACCCATCAGGCCCGTTGTGATGGTCATCACCGAGACCCTGCTGACCACAACGTCGGCTTCGGCAGACAGCCTCACGGCTCATCGCCTGCTCGGACCCGAAATTCTCCGCCACCCGGGCGTCGCGGTGATTGAGTTCAATGCCATAGCCCCGACCCTCCTCGCCAAGGCTCTTGAGCTCGTCGTTCTCAAGGAGGCGAGGAAGTCGGGACGCAGAAGAACGCCCGGACCCCAAGTGCTTAAGAGACTGGGTGACATCGGAGACGTTCGCAGCGCCATCTCCTCGCTCGAATTCCTGTGTCTCAAGGGAGACGGGGAATCAGACTGGGGGGCCAAGGTGGCCTTTACCAAACCGAGGAAGAGCGCCAAGGATCCCATCAGCTTGACTAAGGGCGAGTCGGAGAGTCTCGAGCTCATCTCGCAGCGCGAAGCCAGCCTGGGCATCTTCCACGCCGTCGGCAAAGTCGTATACAACAAGCGGGACGACGTGGCCCCCGCCGACGACGCTGTCGAGGACCTACCCCCGTATCTGTCGCAACATGCCCGGCCAAAGAGGTCGCAGGTCTCTGTCGATGCCCTGATTGACGAAACGGGCACAGACACGCACACCTTTATATCCGCGCTGCACGAGAACTACGTCTTGTCCTGCGAAAGCACGGGGCCCATGGACCTCTCCACTCCGATGGATTACGTCAACGAGTGCATAGAATACCTGTCCGAAAGCGATCTGCTCTGTCCCTCGCGCGACGTCTTCTTCGGGGGAGGACGAGGGGCCGGATTCGGCGGAAGAGACGCGGGCGGCCATACTCTACGCCAAGACGAGATGACGTTTCAGGTAGCCGTCCGCGGCCTGTTATTTTCATTGCCAGATCCCGTCAGGCGCAAGACCAGCACGGCCACGGCAAAGGGAAGCGATGCCTTTAGAATGTTCTACCCCGCCAGTCTGAAGCTGTGGAGGGCCAAGGAGGAGATTGAGGGCATGGTCGACCTGTGGTCGACCCGGATTCTCAAGGGCGAAACCCACCTCGCCGCCACCAAGAACATGACGGACGGCGCCGCGGCCTTCCTGTCCAAGACGACACCCTCCCCCGCGGGAGAAACCCCGACGCCGTGGCCGCGGCGACAGCAGCCCAGCCGCAAAGACCAACCCCAAGACGGGATCCCCCCGCCATACACGTCCCCGCCGCCTCTCCTCTCCCTCGGCAGCGCCGCCCAGCGCGAGATGCTCCTCGACCGCCTTCCGTACATGGCGCACATGGCACGAGCGCGCAAGCCAACCAGCCTCCGCCTCGGGCATCTCGAAAAGGTAGTCTCCTTCACGGGCCCGTCGGCCGTCCACGACGACTCGGACACACCAGACGACGCGCCCCCCGGCGAGACGTGGGCCACAGACGCCCCCGGCGAGGCCAGTCCGCGCAGGAAGCGCCCGGGCATCCACGCGGGCGTCATGTCGGGGCTTCTCGCGCAGAAACTGGTCCTCAGCGACGATGACATTGAGGATTAGCGTCTTGGGAATACACAAAAAAAAAAAAAAAAAAAAAAAAAAAAACCGAAACCTCGGTGGTTTGCTGCGCGAGGGGGCGCGGAAAGCGGAGAAGGGCCTTTTTGGGGGACTACGTTTCGCAAATTAGCTACAAGGTGGATGGATTTTTGGCACGGGTCGCACCATGACGTCGACGACGTTTATTTATTTATTTTTTTTATTTTTTTTTTGCTCGATTCGTCTCGTTCTGGCATCGTCAGGCTTGGGACAGTGACACGCAGTCCAATGATGCGCGAAAGCAAGGCCCGGCCCGGCCCACCACGGCGCACAGTGATTGCTAAGCGCATGTTCGTTATCCCGGGTATAAACCCGAGCTAGATTAATGTACAAAATTTTCCACGTCCTCTATTCGTGCCAATGCCCATTCCACCTATACAAATAACCCGTCCGAGGACCGACAGGCGTCGTGATTTTTTTTTTTTTACTGCTAAAAAAAAAAAAAACGCATTCCTCCCACAAGTCCTTAGTGGTGGAACAGACGGATGTTCTGTTCTACAAAGGTGATGCCCAGCTTTTCGGCCGTCTCGAAGACGGCGCCGTCGTTTTGGCTGCCGCTGGGGGCGGCGATGTAGTTGACTCCGGAGCGGGAGGCGCGGAAGACGTTGTCGATGAAGGGGAACTGGGACGGCGTGTCAGTGATGAGTGTTTATATGAAGAGGGAAGAGAAAAGAAAAGAAAAGAAAAGAAGAAGAGACGGCAAAAAAAAAAAAACATACAAAGGCGTCGCTGGATACGCAGACATTCTTCAGCTGCTTCATCCAGGCTTCCCTCTCCTCGTCGGTAAAGGCGGCGGGGACCTCCTCAAAGACGGCCTCGAAGCTCTCACGCTCGGGTCCGGACTTGGGCAGCTCTCCGCTGACGAGCAGATCGATGGCGTTGCTCTTGTCGGGACGCTTGGTGCCCTTCTTCCACTTGATGGCGAGGACGCGCTCGTGGAAGCGCATCCACCAGTTGTCGGCCTTGTCGCCGGCGAGGCGCGTGCAGTGGATGCGGGACTGCTGGCCGGCGCCCAGGCCGATGACTTGTCCGTTGACGGCGTAGCACACCGAGTTGCTCTGCGTGTACTTGAGGGTGATGGTGGCGACGGTGAGGTCGCGGGCGGCGGTCTCGGGGAGGGCGCGGGCATCCTTGGGGGTGATGATGGTGCCGAAGGACTTGGGGGAGATGACGACGTCGTTGCGGTGCTGCTGGAGGGTGATGCCGTAGACGGTGCGGGTTTCGGTGGGAGGGGGGCTGTAGTCGGGGTCGACCTGCAGGACGAGGTACCTGCCGCCCTTTTTCTTGCGGAGCATCTCGAGAGCGGCGTCCTCGTAGCCGGGGGCGATGACACCGTCCGACACCTCCTTGGAGATGATGCTGGCCGTGGGGACGTCGACAATGTCGCTGAGGGCAATGACGTCGCCGAAGCTGCTCATGCGGTCGGCGCCGCGGGCGCGGGCGTAGGCCTGGGCGAGAGCCGAAGTCTCGATGCCGTCAATGTCGTTGACGAAGTAGACCTTGCGCTCCTCGGCCGTCAGGGGCAGACCGATGGCGGCGCCGGCGGGGGAGACGTGCTTGAAGCTGGCGGCGGCGGGCTTGCCCAGAGCCTGCTTCAGCTCCTTGACCAGAGGCCAGGCGTTGAGGGCGTCGAGCAGGTTGATGTAGCCGGGCGAGCCGCAGAGAACCTTGAAGGGCAGCTTGTCCGAGACGGTGTAGGCCGCGGCGGGTTTCTGGTGCGGGTTGGCTCCGTAGCGCAGGGCCAGGTGCTGGTGGCCGTTGCCGGCGTATTCCTTGCGGAAGAAGGCCGAGATGGCCGTGTCGTAGTCGGCCGTGTGCTCAAAGGCCTTGAGCGCGTAGCGGTTGCGGCTGGCGTCGGTGATTTCGCCGTGCTCGAGCTCCTTGAGGAAGCCGGCATAGTCGTTGGGGTCGCTGAGGATGGTGACCCGGGCGTGGTTCTTGGCGGCGGCGCGGAGGAGCGTCACGCCACCAATGTCAATCTCCTCGACGGCCTCGGCAATGCTGACGTTGACCTTGGCGACGGTGTCCTTGAAGGGGTAGAGGTTGCAGATGACGTAGTCGACCTTGGCGATGCCCTGCTCGGCGAGGTCCTTTTCGTCCGACTCGAGACTGCGGGCGAGAATACCGCCGTGGACGGCGGGATGCAACGTCTTGACACGACCTCCCAGCATTTCGGGGGCCTTTGTGATGGCGCTGACGTCCCTGTTTGAGGCTGGTAAGCTTTGCTGTTTTTTTTTTTTTTTTTTTTTTTTTTTTTTTTTTTTTTTTTTTTGTATTTCTTTTGTATTTTTTTTCTTTTCTTTTCTTTCTTTCATCTTTCTTTCTTTCATCCTTCTTTCTCTTCTCTTTTCCTTCTCTTTCCTTTCCTTTTCTTCTTCTTCTTCTTCTTCTTTATTTCTCCTCTATTTTTTTTTCAGCCTTCATCTCTGGTACATACTCAACAGGCATGCCGGCTTCGCGAATCATGCGAGAAGTGCCGCCCGACGCCAGAATTCGGACATTCTGCTTGATCAGGCCCTTGGCCAGGTCCAACAGCCCGGTCTTGTCGTAGACGGACAGAATGGCGAGCTTCTGAGGCGCAGACATGGTGGCGGGTCGCGACGCCGAGGACCGGGGCGAGAGATGGGAGGGCAGAGAGGTGTCGGCTGCTGGGAGTTCTTGGACGGCTCGGACGGCTCGGACTGCTTGGAGATGCTGGGTGAGTGATGGCGTAGATAGCGAAAAGGCGCAAAAATAAACCCAACAAAAAAAAAAAAAAAAAAAAGGACCAGACGTCTTGGCGGGGCAATCCGTTGCTAGGGGCCCTTTTCAGAAAGGCACACGCATGGGCGAGGCGCGCCAAGAGCGGGGTAGCCCCACTGCCTGGACCCGCTCCGGCGTGCGGGCTACCCCATTCGGCGTGGCAGCCTCGGCGTACATCCAGCATCAGACAGCTTCAGACAGCACAGCCGCGTGCGCGTCCGTCCGTGTTGGTTCGGCCATGTTGACAGCTCGAGTGATTGGACCACGGCCCAGCAGGCAGCAGGCAGTAAGCACGCAACGCCCCTTCCTAACCACAAAAAGTTCCCGTCCCTCCCGTTTGCTCCTTCCTTCCTTGCGCCAGAAACCCCGTCCTCCCCGCCATCCAGAACAGTCAAACGGCCACAGTCGAGACAAGGGAGAAAAGCGCATGGAACATCGTCATCATCATCCACAACCCCAAAATGTCGCAGCAGTCCCTCCGAATTCTCTGCTTCGGCGACTCCCTCACCGCCGGCTTCCATGACTTTGGTATGAGCTTTCACCCTTACTCGATCGCCTTCACGGCCGCGCTTAAGGCCGCCCTCCCGCACATGGCCATCACCGTCCACCACAGCGGCAAGAACGGCGACGTCGGTGCCTGGACGGCGTTTCACGAGAGGCTGAAACAAGAATGTAGGTGCTTTTCCCCTTGATGCTTTTTTGCGTGGATGAATAGCCTCTCTTGAACCGCCACCGAGACGGGTGACGACGCCATAACTCGTGCCCTTTGATTTATTCTTTTCATAAAAAAAAAGGGAATAATAACAATGATGATGATCATGACGACAACGACGACGACGATGATCATGATCATGATGGTAATCAATAAAAAATACAAACAGGCAGCAAACGTACCTACGACTGGGTCATCATCCTAGCAGGCTCCAAGTACACCCCCCCCTTCCCTTCGCGTTTCTTCCAGAACCCAACACGACCCCGCCTTAGATGAAAAGGCCAGGCCACGCTTAGTAGTTCAACTTTGACGCGAGACACGAAAGACTAACGCCTGTGCTCCCTTTCCCGCCCTCTTCCTTTCCTTTTTTTCTCCGCTTTTGAATCAAACTCTCCAGTGACTTGGCGTACCGAGTGCCCCCCGAAAACATGTACGAGGCCTTCCAGTTGAACTGGGCCGTGCCGCTCAACAAGGGCAGCAAGGTCCTCGCGCTCACGGTGCCGGACGCGAAACCCATTTTGGCGTGGGTGGTCGAGGATAGGAACCAGATCAACGAGCTGATACGAAATCACAAACAGCGGAATTTGTGAGTCCGACTCTGCCGTCGTCGTCTCTTGTTTGTTGTGAAGGAGAGAACAGATCCGACGTGAGCGATTCTTTGCTTCCAAACCAAGAGCTTACCTGAAAACACGCAGCTACACGTTCGATCTTTATTCCAAGATCCCCTACCACTCGCTGTCCGAGCAAGACAGGGAGCGGTACTGGGACGACGGGCTCCATCTGACGGCGCAAGGCTACGACTGGATGGGCGAGCACATTGCCGTGGGCTTCCTCGCCGCCTTTGCCATGTCACAGCAGGAGCGGGCGGCCGCTGCTCCGGGCCCGTCGAGACGGGGTCCGGCCTTGACGCGCGACGAAGGTCCTCTCGAGGAAGAAGGTGGGGATCCAAGAGTGCTGAGCGAGGGATACGTGGTGGTGCGAAGGAAGGACCTGGACTGAGGAATCTAGGAAAGCGAACGTGAAGCCCGTGGAGGGCCATGCTGTCGCGTGCCTGAACGACCCATTACCAAGGATGTATATACCTATAGACCTGACCTATCCGTCCTTGTCCTTGTGCCCTGCCTGCCTTGGAACGCCAGCGGGATGCCTTGTGGCTTTTTTTTTTTTTTTTTTTTTTTTTTTTTTTTTTTTTTTTAGCAAGACGGAAAAAAAAAAGAGAAATGAAATAAAAAAGGAGAGAATGATGTTGGGGAAAGAGGGAGGAGGTCGTGCGGCTCGGGAATCAGACGACGAGATGGGCCGCGACAAAGTCCTGTGTGGGGGTGGTAAGCATGTGTTTTTCTTTTTGTTTTGTGACATGGTTTGTTGTAATGATGAAGCCAGCCAAACGCGTATACTCACCGGAAACTCCTTTTGCAAAGAATTGGTCACATTCTCCAGCTCCTCGGCCAGGCTCTCCACGTTGGCGTCCCACCGGCGCATCTGGCCGCCGGTCGCGAGGTCTGCCCTCCCGCCGCCGCCTCTGTCGGCCGACGATTCCTCGGCGGCGTCGAACCAGACGATGCCGTCGAGCTGGTCCATGCGGCCGACCAGGCGGCCCTGCTCAATCATGCGGGCCGTCGTCTCCTCGGCCCTCTGGGCGTCGAGCCCCAGCAGCGAGCCCAGGGCGCCGAAGCCAATGTTGCGGTACAGCCTCGAGGCGCCCAGCAGGTTGTGCTCGACGACGGCGCGGGCCAGGACCGTCGACCCGTCCGACGTCGTGGCCAGCTGGTGCGGCTGCAGGCCCTGGGCGAACAGGTCGACCTCGGCCGGGGACAGCAGCCGGTCGAGGAACATCTTCTCCAGCATGCCAAACTCGGGCAGGCGCGCGGCGCGGTCGTCCTTGTAGAGCCTCGCGAGCATGCGGCTCCGCGGCGGCCCGGCGGGCGCCAGGATGGCGCACTTGATGGCCATGGCCAGCGTGTACAGGCGCTCGTCGTCGGCGACAATGGCCGACAGGCTGATGTCGTGGTAGCGCTGGGCGGCGGCCAGGAACTCCCTCTTGGCGTCCTGGATGCGCGCCTGGGACAGGCGGAAGTGCAGCAGCAGGTCCTGGTCGGCGACGAGGTGCATGACGTTCTTGAGCCGGTTGACGTAGGCCTCGGCGGCGAGCGCGTCGTCCACCTCGAGGTGGTTGCGGACGATGCGCACCCACACCCTGGCCTTGTCCTCGTCCGTCACCTTGCGCTGGGCGCTGTCGAGGGGCATCTCGGCGAGCACGGTGGCCGCGGCGCCAAAGTCGCCGCGGGCCTCGTGGGCCGTGGCGACGAGCTCGCACAGCGCCGC
>SRPY01000233.1:0-42619 GCA_018360145.1 Claviceps africana
AAAAAAAAAAAAAAAAAAAAAAAAAAAAAAAAAAACAGAACCGTCCCGCCCCCGCTAGTAGTAGCAATCCGACTTGCTCTCGAACGTCCGGCAGCAGGCCATGAACGCCTTGAGCTTCAAGGCCGTGTCCAGCTCGTACCGGGGACACACGATTCCCGTCATGGACGCGCCGCTTCGGTAGCAGCACGTGTTGGTGGCAAACCTTGCATACCTGCCGTTGTACGTCTGGCAGAGACAGGCCTGTGCCGAGGAGGCCATGGCGGCGACGGCGACGACGGCGGCGAGGAGCTTCATGCTGCCGAGGATATGTAGTGGGTTCCGAGGAGCGCGGGAACAAAAAAAAAAGGTCGTTTTTTTTTTGTGGTTTCGAAATGTGTTTCCTTGCTTTTCGCGTCGCGGGAGAGTACGCACAGTTGGATTGGATGACGCGCTGCTGTTTTCCCTTTGCGCGTATACGATGGAACCGACTCGATTCTGTCCTGGGGTGACAAAACGGCGGCACGCGACCTTTTATACCGAGGCGGCAGGATGGTCGTCGAGGCTCGTTCTTCGAAACGCATTCATGCCTCGATGAAACGAGTACCGATCCTCGACCTGTGCCAAGCCGCCGACGGCGGAAAATCCATTCTTGGACGGGCTTCGGCGCTGCAGTGACGCTGGATTCAGGGATCTAGCATGAGAGGGTTTTGGGAGAGGGGAGGGGGGTACTGGATTTGACGGATCCTGGAAACAGAGGCTTCGGGAGGCAGGATCCGAGGCGGCATCGGGAGGCAGGATCCGAGGCGGCATCGGGAGGCAGGATCCGAGGCGGCATCGGAGACGGGATCCTCGTGACCCAAAGATGCCGACTGCGTCCTCAGCCGACGGATCTGGGCCACGCCGCTCTTTATCTGGGCTCCGAGTCGAACTCGAGGAGCGTCCTTGTCAAGACCTGTCCCTCTCCGGCCCGGCTCAGCCAGCTCCGATGCATTTTCGTCACGGGGAGTTTATGAAGCATGACAAGAAGGCGAACAATCACATGTCTGCGCATAAAAGTACTTTCTCTTAGATTGAGTCCTACTGTGTTCCTAGAAATGCCTCCTCTTCCACGCCGCTCCTCCAGCCGCTCCCATGGAATACATTCCTCGCATAAACCTGACCTTGACTCTCAAGCGGGCCATTTCCCCCGTTTCTCGACCTCCCTTACTGCGCGATCCAGTCTTTGGCAGAGAGGGACGAACAAGGCAGACTCCGGACTCTTTTGCTTGAAATATACAATTTACTCCCCCGGTTGAGGTACCAACCGGTCCAGTACCGGGACCGACGCGGGAGACCAATTATTCAGGCGTGGCATGGCAGTTTGAGTTGACTTTCCACTGTCGGCAGCAAGCTTTGAATGCCAGGAACTGCATTCTCGTGTTCATCTCATTGTTGGGACAACTCGCGAAATTCATGACGGCGCCGACCCGATAGCAGCACTCTACCGTGGCCCGCGGATGGTCCTTCCCATCTGGCATTTGGCATTGGCAGGCCTCGGCAGCGGCCACCATGGCGAGTGCGGCGAGAACGCTGGCAAGAGGCTGCATGGCGATGAGAAATAGAGCAGGGTGTAGTGAGGCGCGTGTGGTTTGTTTGGCCGATGGCGGTGTCTCTTCAAGACGCAAATCGTGCTCCTTAATAATCTCTTCAAAAGAAAAAGGGGACAAAAAAACATGGCCATCTTGTGCGAAGAGGGCAGGCCTTTTACTTTTAAAACCCACGACGTATTCGAAATGCGCTACAAACGCGGTATTCCCGTCGCGACACGTGCGAGACCGCAGCACCCGCGGCTCTAGATGACATGGCCGGTCAAGCGGCGACGGAGGGATCTAACGTAGGATCCGAGGAGGGATCCTGCTGCGACGACTCCTTGTGGCGGGATCCGAGAGGACGCGTCATGCGAGGAATACTGGCGAGCGTTTTTCTTTTCCTTTTTTCTTTTTTCTTTTTTCTTTTTTCTTTTTTCTTTTTTCTTTTTTCTTTTTTCTTTTTTCTTTTTTCTTTTTTCTTTTTTCTTTTTTGTTTCCAAGAGCCTCAATCCGCACGGCATTTGCTCCGGTCATGGAGGTGTTTTTGGGGAGGGAGGGAGTTGCCGCCCGGGTTGCAGCACGTTTCCATCCGTGTGGCATTTGACGTGTTTCGTGTTTGTAACCCCGGTGTTGGGAGAATATGCGATGCTACGTACAAGCGGCGTGTTACTATGTATTATACGCAACTTGAGGAGACAAGAGGAGGTGAAAAGGGAAAAGAAACTAGAAAAATTGTGAAAATGTGAAAATACAAAAAAAACCACATACAAAAATAGAGAAATATTGAAACAAAACATAATAAAGAAAATGTAGAAAGAAAAACCTAGAAAAAAAAAGCAGAAAAAAGCAGAACAACAGAAAAAGACCTGGCCCTTTTGAAACCAAAGAACCCAGTCTGCCAACGGTCTGATGAGCGGCCAACTCTGCCGCGGGCCGGACGAGCGCATGGCCTGCGAGTCATTCTTGCCTCTCGCCTCTTCACTTCACCTAGGCGGTCCAGCGCATGAGCGGAGGAGACACTTGGCGACGCCGGATGGCCCAGCGTTTCAGATTCAAAAAGACGGAGAGAAAAAGGTAAACAAAAAAAAAATATAAAAAATAACATAAAATAAAATAAAATAAAATAAAAAATTCCACACACCGAGCAATTGTAAGGCGCTCAAAAAAAAAAAAAAAAAAAAGACCTGGCTTGCCCGCGGCCTGGATCGAACAGACGACCTTGTCATTACGAGTGACACGCACTACCACTGTGCTACGAGGGCTGCTGCGTCGTTGGCCAGTCTTGCAGTCCCTCTTGTCGGTATCATCAACAGCGAATCAGGCCCAATCACAGCGAGTCACGACTCACCGCAGAGAACCCCACTGTGCCTTGGGGCTTGTGAACGCGAATGTGGGGTGGATGACGGGGCAAAGAAAAGGTGACAAACTCGACCCCACCTGCCCTTGTCCAGCAACACCAGGGAATCAGTCACCACCACGTCCTTCTTCCCCGACCTCTCTCCTTTCCCCCGACGCGGAATCGTGAATACTGTGCTCAAACGCACAAGACATTGCGCGTGCCGGGCCGACGCCAATTTAGCACGCGGTCTTTTTTTTTTTTTTTTTTTTTTTTCTTTGGTCCCCTTTCGGCCTGCCCCGGTGCTTCCCCCCCTCTTTTTCCTAGTCTGTTTGCGTGTCTCCAAGGTAGCCGTGTTGCTTAGTTACCGTCTTTTTTTTAAAAAAAAAAAAGAAAAGAAAAGAAAAGAAAAGAAAAGAAAAGAAGAAAAGAAGAAAAGAAGAAAAGAAATTCTTCTTCTCTTTCATCGAAAAGGCCATGGCAACCCCCGTCCACTGCCTCGCCTGCTTCGAGGCCCTCGATGCTCACCTCGACCGCCGCAAACCCCTCTCGCTCAGCGAGGTGGAAGCCTCGTACGCTCTCTACCAGAGCTCTCTACCCGACGCCTCCTCCGCCATCAGCACTTCCAAGACCTCGGACCCCGCCGACGAAACAACCGACTCGTCCTCGTCCTCCTCCACCACCTCGCCCGCCTGGTCATCCTCCACCACCCCCGCAACGTCCATATCCTCTCTCTCGCTCGGCACATCATCCGCGCCTCTCTTCGTCACCTGGAACACTGTCCGTCGCGAAAACTCCGACGACGATGCCGACGACGACGACGACGACGACGACGTCTCGCTCCGCGGCTGCATAGGCACCTTTGAGTCGCAACCTCTGGCCCTGGGCATCCCCGAGTACGCCATCATCTCTGCCCTGCACGACACCCGCTTCGCCCCCATCTCCAAGAGAGAACTGCCCGAGCTTCAGGCCGCCGTCACGCTGTTGACCGATTTCGAGGAGGCCGACGATGCCTACGACTGGGACATTGGGACCCACGGCATCAGGCTCTCCTTTACCGACAACGGCCACCGCTACGGAGCCACATATCTTCCCAATGTGGCCTCGGAGCAGGGCTGGTCCAAGGACGAGACGCTCTACAGCCTGATTCGCAAGGCGGGCTGGATAGGCGGTCGCACCAGGTGGAAGGCGCTCGAGCTCAAGGTGACGCGGTACCAGGGTCGGAAGGCGAGCTTGAACTATCCCGAGTTTAAAAAGTGGAGGGATTGGCTAGCGGCTAGAGAGTCGTGAATTTCTCTCTCTCTCTCTCTCTCTCTGCTCGCTCGTCTTGATTTTTTATATCTGCTCTGCTCTTTCTAATCAGATGCGTCTTGATATTTATTGCTACTGTTTCTTTTCTTTCTTCTTTTTTTTCGTCCTTGTCTTGGTGGTCTGTCCACGAAGAAACATCTTCTCGCTAGACGTTGGCAGAACAGGACTCGCTGGACTGGGACTCGAGATGGTGAAGCAACCAAAGGCCAGACACGTGGCCAGCACTAGGTAAGTAGCTTGAAACAAAAAGAAAGCAAACGCCAAAAAGTAAACGATGAAATTCTACATGAACAAGGTAGACGTGTGTCGCTCCATTCCCGTCACCACGCATGGGCCCATCATCCCAGCGGGACGATTCCGTTCAAGTCTGATAGCCCATCCTGTTGTATTGCCACGAGATGGGGCCTATATTGCTGATTCCATAGTGTGGCCTCTCTACCTTGGTGTGACGACAATGGGGCTCGTCTAGATGGGGCGTTGGGCCTCGTGGACAATGCCGTTTGTCAGCAGATTGAGGATCAAGCATCAGATCCATTCAACGCAAATTTCTTCTCTCGACACGTATCGCTTTTTTTTTCTTTTTCTTTTTCTTTTTTGCAAAGGCCAGGCGGGAGCCAGTACTTGTAAAGGGAACAGAAACGGATAGAGACACATCACGTATTGCGCACCAGGCGGCTAACGGGACTATGGACTAGAAAGGAACGGAAACATGCATGAGTTTCGAGATTGTCAGGGCCTCGCTGTGGGTAAATTGACGCCTGTGCTTCCAGGTAGCATCTTGGGGCGAATGACGTTCTCTGGACCATGAGAGACAATTCTCCAAGCCACGAGTGAGGTAGTACAGAAGCTGGAAGCTGAAGCCAAAAAAAAAGAGCAAGAAAGAAAGGTGGAAGGCAAGGGAAGTGAGGAAAGCAAATACGGGATGAAACGCCCGCAAACATGGACAAGACGGACAAAGTCATATCCAACGCATATACAACATACAAGAAAAGGAAAAGGCCAAAAGGCAACCGAGGTATAAAACAAACGCCGCAGACACACACAACATCCAACACACAGCAAAACGAAACAAAACGCACGGCGCACGGCGCACAGCAATCGCTTTTCTTGTTTACCAGCATCGAAGCTTCTTCCAGAAGCCGGTTGGCCAGCGGCCAACGCGCGTCTCGCCAGGGAAATCTGACTGCACTCTCTTCTCATACTCGCAATCCGTCGGGAGTGGCGAGAGCGGTCTTGTCATGCCGCGTGCATTCAGCTCCGTGTTGTCCAGCACGCCAATCTCGGCGAGTCGTCGTCTCTCCACGACACGGCGGACAACGAGAGCAAATGTCTCTTCAATATTGACCTCGAGGCGGGCACTCGTCTCCATGAAGCCGCAGCCTCGTTTGCGGGCCCAATCAAGACCCATGGGGGCAGGGACTTGACGGCTCTCCTGCAAATCGCACTTATTGCCCGCTACGATTTTGACGGGAGGGACCGCTCTGTATCTTCTTCCGCCGCCCATGTTGTTGACCTGGCTAGGTTTGATACCTGCTCTGAGCGCGCGCTCTGCATTGTCGCGGCGGGTTTCGGTCTCCATGTCGATGAGTTCATCAAAATACTGCAGAGCCTCGAGCGAGTCACGCGACGTAATGTCATAGACCATGAGAAAGGCATCTGCGCCGAGGTTCGCCGACGCCCACATGCCGCGATATTCTTCCTGGCCAGCCGTGTCTGTCAGGGAGAGATGATAGGTCGTGCCGTCGATGCGACGAGTGACACTGTAAGAATCCTCAATGGTGGGATCATAATCGGACGTCCATTGCGAACGGACCAGTCGTAGACTGATTGATGATTTCCCGCAACCTCCGTCACCGCAGATGGTGATGGAGATGGGCACAGCTGGTCTTTGTTCTAGCGGAACAGACATGACGGGATGTTGCAGAGAAAAGCTAAATTAAACAAAAGGAACAAAAACCGATGAAACAAAGGAAGAACTTGAAATGATAGAATAGAAAATAGAAAAAAATGTAATAAAGGAGGTGGGGGAAGGGAGGGGGGGGAGGGGGGTGGGAGATGGGTGAAAAGGCGACGCGGCTAGCTCTGTATGGTAGGTAGAATGCTGATGATGTTTAAGCGCGAATTGCTATAAAGCTTTAACGACTCAAACGTGATGTCGTCGCCGAGCCATGCGGAGATTGAAGAACGACGCTTGGCAGACGGCTTCACCTCGATCGCAAGGTGGGCTTCGTCCCAGTAAACGATGCAAGTAAATGATGGCAGGAGCAGGACCTTTGCAAACAATGTTGTGGCATACAGAGTGCAAAAGATAAATTGATATGGAATGTCTTGCTCGCTCGACCCTTACACACACAGAGAGAGAGAGAGCGAGAGTAAGAAGTAGGATAGGAGAATGGAGCTGCGGAACTGAATATTTCTCTCGAGAGAGCAAATGGCTGACGCGGACAAACGCGCTTTACAAAGAGGATGAGGACGAAGATGAGGATGAGGATGAGGATGGTGCTTGGGCTGTGTCGACCGTTTCTCTCGAAATTGCCCTGCAGAGCAAGGCAGGAGGAGGGTATCGGCCAAAAATGAAAAAATGCAAAAATGCAAAAAGAAAAAGTCGAGTGCGATGCAATTGTGCGAAAAGGTGGCGTCTGCACAAACGATTCTAGGTGCCAACCTGTCTCAACTGTTGGTAGAAAATGATGTTTTGTTGGTAGGGTTGCAAGGGGATGCGTGAGGTTGTATGAGGTTGCACTTTGGAGGAGGGGGGGGTGTTGGCTTTTTTGCTGCAGACGGGACGGCGCCGGCAAGGGTGCCTGCTCGCTGTGCTGTCGCGCAGAGGATGATGGATGATGGATGATGAAGCGGGCGATAGGCAACGAAGGGTGTTGAAGGGAGAAGTCGATCCAAATCCGGGAGTCCAAGGGAGAATGTCCGACGAGACGTCCGAGGGAGGCAGACACGGACTTGAAGGGAGACGAGGGCGTGCAGTGTCGCGGTTGGTGGGACTGCCAGAGCACATGTATTCGATACCAATACCAGACCACATACGGCACGACGAGCCCGCACCCCAGTGCGTGCCATTCGTTGTCGACCGTCTTACATTAGGTACCAGACTCCTGCGTCCGAGGTACTCCCATGTCTGACGCGCGAACAGACAGCGGCGGGCCGGTCCAGAATCCCCACACGCCGCGTCGCCCTCCAAGACCCGCCGCCTTTCAGGAGCGCAGGAAGTGGGCGTGGCAGGTACAAGGCAGGAACGCAGGCACAACATTGGAGGCGGGAGGAGGGGGGTGGGCAGGAGAAGAGGAGAAGCGGTTGGGGCAGGAGAGGCAGGAGCGGCAGGAGCGGCAGGAGATGTCTGCGAGAGGCAGGAGGAAAGGAGGGCAGGAGAAGCTGGAGGCAGGAACCAGAGGCAGGAGAAGCTGGAGGCAGGAACCAGAGGCAGGAGAAGCTGGAGGCAGGAACCAGAGGCAGGCACAGGAAGCCACTCGCACCCTCATCAGTCGCACAGCGACGGCTGGCGCGGTCCCGGTACGTCCGAAGACAGCAGCCATTCAGCTCTGTCGACGCATGTGCATTCCATCAAGTACATGCATACAAAGTACATATGTACATAAGTATGTATGTACATAGGTATGTATGTAAGTAGGTATGTATGAAGTATGTATATGTAGGTACTTAATGTATGTATATACTTACTTATAGTGTGGCACCATGTTTTTGTATGTATGTATGTATGTGCCTATCTATAGTACTTGGTATGCACAGACAGACACAGAGCACACAGACGACTGACGTGACGTGACGTGGCGTGACATGACATGACGTGACGTGACGGACAAGACGGGAAACAAAACACAAACAGAACGAGGGACAAACCAGAAAACATGTCCCCGAGGGCGCGAATGGGGAGCCGGCGAGAGGCGACAATGGGGGCCGAAAGTACAATGTGTCGCATAATACTAAGAAGCCATGGCTTTGTGTTTTCTTTTCCTCTTCTTTCTTTTCTTTCTTTTTCCTGCCATCTTCTGATGCATGCATATATGTACATACCAAACGTGCTCTCTCAAAACACGGCCCTGGCCAGCTGTCGAGGCAGAAAAAGTCGTCGTGCAACTTTACACCCTGCAGGCGAGATCTGACACGGACACAACATCCGGACACGGCCTCTAGGGTATCTGGTCGGCTTGCTTGTATTGCAAGTCGTTCTTGGTCCAAAAAAAAAGAGAGAGAGGGAGAGAGGGAGAGAGAGAGAGAGAGAGAGAGAGTAGCTTCCTTCGACCATAACTATACTGAGGGTCAATGGCCCCAGAATAAATTCGACGGGCGGGATTCGCCTCGAGACGTCGGTTTTCCGTTCCCCATACCCACCCCTCACACCAGACGCCGGGTCGATCAAAATCTTCAGGGTCCGGATTGTACGACACGACATGCTCTACAATACGCCGTCCGTGTTCACGGCTACATGACCAGGGGAAAGTGACATACATATGTACGTACATATGTACATATGTATGTATATATGTACCTGCCAAAATCTGCCACGCCTACATAACTGAAGAGTCCTCACTCGAGCAAATAAATAGTCACATACAATGCAAGGTCCCTTCGAGTCGAGGCGTAAGTGACCTGTGGAAAATCATTCAGGGGTCTAACTCTGTGTTATGTTGCTGCGTCAACAAGGGTGGGAAGGAGAGAAATCCGTACAACATGCAAGGGCACCATTTCCTTTCATCTTCTTGCTGCAATCGTCATAGGTCTGTTGGGTGTGCGCTGTTCCGAATTCGAGACGTTTTTTTCCTTTTCTTTGTTCGAGACGTCATGGTGTTATCGATAAGAAGTGGTTGGTCCGATTCCAAACCGGAAACTCGGCACGCCGCGGAATAAAGCCAAAATTCATAATGAGCAACCCGAATTTTCTTTTCTTTTTTTAATTGTGTTAGGCTCAAAGCTAATGGCGTTGCATCCTGCATCGACTCTTGCACACCGCCATGTGCCTAGAGCCGAAAGACGACGACAAAAAACAAAAATCGAGTGCCCCGACACATACATATTGTACCTACGTTGAAACCTCTCGCAGAGCTTTCCACTCCAACTTGCTGATTTGCTGCCGGATGCGGTCTCTAACCCGGCCAGGTTTTTTTTTTTTTTTTTTTTTTTCAAAAATATATTTCCTTTTTTAGTTTTCTCTCTCTCTCTCTCTCTCTCTCTTTGTTTTATCAAAAATAAAAGAAAGAAACGAGGGAAAAACTAAACACAGCAAGCCGTCATCCGCGCTGGACATTCAAGTAGACATTCTAGTCGACGCCCACTTTTTCCGGGCTCCGGTTCTCGCTCATCGTGTTAGCCGTGGACCTACCAAGAAACCAAGAAGTGGAACTCGTAGCAGGTCTCCGGATTATCCTAACCTCGTATCGGTCTACCTGGTAGTTAGTTCGTTGGGTTTTCTTTTTAGTCCCCCTTTTTTTTTGTCCAACCCTCTCCGTTCTTCTCTGCCCAGATGTTTATCCCATCCGTGTGTTTTCGCCCCGACACATAAAAGCGCAAAATCCATCAGTCACTTTGGTCGACAGCCACTTCGCTCAGCATCGCGCCGCCCCTCCCCCCCCCTCCTTTCTTCCAAATCGACACCAGGCGTCGCTTGTCTCTTCTTTGTCCAAAACCGGAAACCAACTACTCCCTTCCCTTCCCCCCCCCTCCACGCCTCCGGCGCAGCCCCGGGCTCATTCCACCTACCCTGCAGCAGCTGTCTCAGAACAGGACGGCCACAAAACGGGAAAACGACCATGTCCGCCAATCATGGCCGCGCCAGTCATGGTGCAATCAACGGTGATACAACCGAGTTACACAGAGCTGACGAGTTGAATGATGTATGTGGCTTGTCCCTGATGCCGGCGGAATTGCCTTTTTTTCAGGCCAGACGTGGACTGACCGGGGGCGACGAACCAAAAATTAAAACCAAACCCTTTTTTTTTTTAAAAAAAAAAAAAGCTCTTAATGGCTGTGCGTGACATGATCGTGCCGTTTGTGAAAGCAGCTGATGACGCCGCCGCGGACCGGAAAACCGGTCGTCTGCCTCTGGACGCTGCAGGAATCCCCCGTAATGTGCTCGTGGAAAGTATTAGGCCCGAAAAGCTCGTCGCACAGCTCAACCTGGTTCTGCCCTCCGAGGGTCAAGGTCGCGAGGGACTCTTGCAGACCGTTGCAGACGTTCTCAAGTACAGTGTCAATACCTGGGACCAGGGTTTCATGGACAAGCTGTATGCCAGCAACAACCCGGTGCGTTTTTCTTTCCAATAAAAAGGGAAGAGAAATTTTTGAATATTTTTCTCTTTTTTCTCCCTTTTATTCTCTTTTTTTATTCTTTTTTTTGGCAACGTCGTCTTTCAGTCAGGAAAATCAACACCCTAGTATTGACTCAATCCCAGGTTGGTGTCATTTCTGACGTTGTGCTGTCGGTTCTCAATACCAACGTAAGTAAGCAGATACTCCGCCCCGTCGTGTTCACGCGCGCAAAAATGATATTTTTATTGTTCGAATTGGGTTCCTTTTTCTTCCATTACTATCATTATTATTCCTTTTCCCTTTTTTTTCCTTTTTTTTTGGAGAAAAAAACCCCCCCCCTCCCTTTCCCTCCCAAAAGCACTCGCGTACTGAAACCAGTCCACCAATAGTTGCACGTATATCAAGTCTCGCCAGCCTTGACCGTCATTGAAAAGACAACAGCTCGCGCCCTGGCAAACAAATTCGGCTTCACGGGTCCAAGAGCTGGTGGTATATCGTGCCAGGGAGGCAGCTCCTCCAACCTCACCTCTCTCGTCGTGGCTCGAAACATTCTCTACCCCGACACCAAGATTGACGGCAACGGCAAGTATGACTTTGTCGTCTTCACCAGCGCCCATGGGCACTATTCCGTGGAAAAGAGCGCCATGATTTGCGGACTGGGCTCCGCCAACGTGTGGAAAGTCCCCGTGGACAAGGACGGCAGCATGAAGGCGGACGCTCTTCGCGAGCTGGTCGTCCGGGCCAAAGCAGAGGGCAAGACACCTCTTTACGTCAACACCACGGCCGGGTCCACGGTTCGGGGCTCCTACGACCCCTTCCCTGACATCTCGGCTGTCTGCAAGGAGTTTGGGCTCTGGATGCACATTGACGCCAGCTGGGGCGGTCCCGTCGTTTTCTCTGCCAGGCACAAGTGCAAGGTCAATGGCTCCCATCTGGCCGACACCATCACCGTCAACCCGCACAAGATGATGAACGCCCCGACAACGTGCTCCTTTCTCCTCGGCCCGGATATGAACCTGTTCAACAAGGCCAACAGCACAGCCGCGGGATACCTCTTCCACACAAACGCCAACGAGGAGGCCTGGGACCTGGCCGATCTGACGCTGCAGTGCGGCCGGCGCGGCGACAGCCTCAAGGTCGCGCTGGCCTGGCTGTACTACGGCGCCGACGGCTTCGAGCAGCAGATTGACCACGCCTTCGACATGGCGTCGTACCTGTACACGTCGGTCCAGCGGACGGGCAACTTTGTCATGGTGTCGACTGCTCCGCCGCCCTGCCTGCAGGTGTGCTTCTACCACGCGCCTGGGGGCAAATTGTCGGACGACGCGGCCATCAACACGGGACGAACGGAGAGAATCGTCGAGAAGCTGATTGGCAGAGGCTTCATGGTGGACTACGCCCCGGGCGATGTCGGGCACTTCCTGCGCGTCGTGGTCAACGTGCAGACACTGGCCGGGACGGTCGAGGGCTTGACGAAAGCCTTGGACGAGGTTGCCTCGGAAGTGGCGTAGCGAAAGCATGAAAATGTGACGAGCAAGACATGGTTGACGATACGATGCCCGAAAGGGCGAGGAACGGTCATTTACAAAATCAAGTGGACTTGAATGAAAAAACAAAATATGACAAAATAGAAAGATAAAAAAAAGATATAATAGACAAGGATTATAAAAAAATAGGTAAAGAGACTATTTAAAAATAAAATAAGATTAAACAAATAAAACAAATAAAACAAAATAGAAAACTAAAAACGAATGAAAGACAACACAAGAAAAAGCAGAAAGGTTGATAAAAAGAAAAAAAAAGGGGACTGGATTGAGCACGTTTGCATCGCTTGCAATGGAAACTCGTCCCGAGGACCACAAGACATCAAAATCAATGTGGGGCCCACATGCGCCTCCAAGACTAATGCGATAAGATAAGACCCGCAGCAAGCAAGCATAGTGGGAAAAGGAAAAAAAAAAAGTTTCAAAGACGTGCCTCTTCTTCATCTCGCAACGGAACACCACTATTCAGAAAATGCCGAAACCACGGACAAAGCGCGGCGCGCAGCGCGAGGAGCGCAAGCGCAAGCGAAATGACGAAGCCAAAGGCGTCGCCGACGGCAGCGATGCCAAGCGGCAGCGGACAGGAGACGAGCATCACGCCGAGACCGGCGCCTACCGGGACGACGAGCACCAAGACCAGGATCATCATCAGAAGCACAGCGGCATCGGCAACGGCCACGAGCCGGCGGAAAGGGAATTCTTCGGCATGCTGGCGGACGAGGAGCAAGAGTATTTTCGACGGGCCGACGAGATGCTCGAGCTGAACCAATTCCCCACGACCCAAGACCGAGACCTGTTCCTCGAGAGCGTCTTCCAGGAAGCGCAGGGCAAGGAGCTCAAGCTCGCCAGCAGCCAGTCGTGCTCGCGGCTCATGGAGAGGCTGATTCAGCTGTCGAGCACGTCTCAGAAGAAGCACCTCTTCGAGGCCTTTGGCGGCCATTTCCTCTCGCTGGTGCAGCACCGGTTCGCCAGCCACTGCTGCGAGGCGCTCTTCCTCCGATCCGCCGGCGTGGTGACGCAGGAACTCGCCGGGTTCGTGCTGGACACGCGCGGCGCGTCGTCGGGCCACGATGGCAAGCCCGAGGCGTCGATGGAGGAGCTGTTCCTGGCGACGCTCGACGAGCTCGAGGGCAGCCTGACCTTCCTGCTGACGGACCGCTTCGCCTCCCACACGCTGCGGGTTCTCCTGGTGGTGCTCTCGGGCCGCCCACTCGACGACGCGTCGGTCAAGTCGCTCATCAAGAGCAAGAAGAAGGAGCACATCTCGGTCGCCGGGTCCGCGGCCGCAGACGAGCCCAACAAGGGGACCAGGGCCGTCCCGGCGTCCTTTGCCATGGCCGTGGCCAAAATCATCGCCGACGCCACGGGCGCGCTGGACGACACGGGCCTGCGCGTCCTCGCCAAGCACCCCATCGGGAACCCGACGCTGCAGCTCCTCCTCGAGCTGGACATGACCTCCACCAAGGCCGACAAGAACAAGGACGCCCACGCGGCCGCCGAACCAGCAGAAGAAGAACAACAACCCCCCCCGTCCGCGGGCGCAGGAGCGTCCCTCCTCCTCCAGCAACTCCTCCCCGGGGCCCCCAAGTCGCTGTCGGACCCCAGCTCGCGCGCGTCCGAGTTCATCAACGGCATGATCTACGACCAGATCGGCTCGCGGCTCATCGAGACACTCGTCCAGCACTGCCCCGGCAAGGTCTTCAAGCAGCTCCACCAAAACTTCTTCCTGCCGCGCATCGACGGCTACGTCCGCAACGACATCTCGTGCTACCCGGCCATCAAGGTGCTGAACCGCCTCGGAAAGGACCACCTCGTCGCGGCCGCCGACAAGATCGCGCCCACGGTGCCGCAGCTCGTGTCCAAGGCGCGGTACAACGTCCTGCGCACCCTCTTCGAGCGCTGCTCCGCCCGCGGCGCCCACGAACAGACGCGCACGCTCATGAGGGGCCTCAAGGACGGCTGCGGGAAACGACCCGCCGACCTGGTCACGACGCTCTGCAGCCTCCCCGAGCACGAACAAGCACAAGAACAGCAAGATGAAGAAGAAGAAGAAAAACAAGACGGCGAACCCGCCAAGGCCAAGCCGTCTCCCCCCTCCCGCACCCAACACGCCATCCAATCCCACGGCGCCAGCCTCCTCACCACCATCCTCTCCATCCCAGGCCCCCACAAAGCCGTACACGAGTCCCTCCTCGCGCTCCCGGCCTCGCACCTCGTCCTCCTCGCCACCACCTCCCTACCGACCGTCACCCTCCTCACCACCGCCCTCCGCACCCCCTCCACCAACGCCGTCTTCCAGAAATCCCTCGCCTCGCTCCTCACGCCGCACCTCGCCGCCCTCTCCACCTCCCAGTTCGGTCACAACCTCGTCGTCGCCCTCGCCGAGGCGCCCACCCGCGGCAAGGACCTCGGCATCCCCTTCCACGTCAAGGAGGCCACCATGCGGGCCCTCGCGGCGCGCGAACCGGACCTCCGCGCCACGTGGATGGGCCGGAGCGTCTGGCGCGCCTGGCGCGGCGATACCTGGAAGACGAGGACTGCCGACTGGAGGAGCTGGGTGAAGGAGATGGAGGCTCCGGGGCAGCCTGCCGGTCACGAACGGCAGGGTCCACGCACGCAGAGGAAGATGACGCGGCAGGCAGAAAAGTCGCACGAGACGCCCCGAGAATGACAACGTCGTCGGGTGCCTTTGTTCGGCAAAGGAGAACATGGGGCATATGCAACGCAATATTCTCACGGGTTAAGCGCGGCTTATGCTGCAAAAAAAACCATCATTCATCGTGCATACATATGCTATATACACGGTGTACACCCTGACAGATCCCATTCCTCCACACGCGCTGGTTAGAGCGCCGGAAATCACGAGTTCGCAAGGACATACGTGAATGATAATCGCTGCATCCCTTTCACACCGCCGATTCGCACATTTCTGCATCTTGGCACTGCACGGGGTATTTGAGAATTAAAAAATGTAGATAATACAAAAGCATAGGTTTTCTTTCTTTCCCTTTACTGATCCGTGTTCCACATGGAGTCGTTGATAAAGGTCCGCCAGTCCAATCCGTCAAAGGTGTTCTGGTTGTTGGGCACTGTGCATTTAGCGGACGGCTCCTCGACCATGTTCCCTTGGGTATCGGCCATGAAACTCCCGTCATGGACACCAAACATTGGGTCGGTCCGGGGAAAAGAGGCGCTGTCGAAGAAGCTGTCCGGCGTCAGCCAGTTGGGATAGTAGCACTGGTCGAAAGTGTCCAGAGCACAGTCCATAGCAGTGGCGTCTCCCGAGCCGTCCAACATCCTGCGTGCCTCTGCGGGCAGTTCCGTGGTGAAGACGGATGAGTTATTGGCATAAGCGGCTTCGTAGAGCGGATGTGGTGACATGGCGAGGTCCATAACCGGCGTGGTGTGAGTGCTCGTGTTCGAGCTGTCGATGCTCGTGCTGTCGATGCTCGAGCTGTCGATACTCTTCTTCTTGGCCAGGGTCAGGGACGGTTTGGAGCTGTTTCGCCGGCTCTTGACGCCTGATTCTGACGTGAGGGACCTGCGCTTCGGAGGCGGATTCTTGGATGGACGCGGCGGCCAATGCAGAGAGCCTACCGAGTGACGCTGCTGCAGTACTGGTGGTGATGGTGGTGGTGGTAGTGGTGATGATGCTGATGACGATGGATTTAGTGCGCCCGAGAACGACGCCGAGTACGACGTCGGCGGACCAGAGGCGGTTGGACTCGTCGTCGGAGAAAAGGAATCCGGTGACGGCTGTTGATATGGGACGGTCTGACAGGATATCGACTGAGACAACTGCGAAGATGCTGCTGCTGCTGCTGCTGCTGCTGCTGCTGATGTTGGTTGTGGGGGTAGAGCGTTCGGGAAAGAAGCCGCAAAAAGCTTGTTGACCGCATTTTGCCGCCATTCGTCATTTGTCTTGGCTAGCATCTGAGACATGGCAACCTTGTTGGACAGATAGGCGTCGAGGCGGGAATTCATCTCGGGCGACTGCGTCTCCATGCTCGCACTGAGGAGGCGGTATGATCGTGGTAGGTCCTCGTCTTCCTCCTCGTACATTTCTTCCTGGAGAACAATGTCCTCGGTGATCCGGAAGCCCTTGCCTGTGCGCTTCCTATGAATCTCGCTGGCCATGCGGGCCGACTGAACTCGAGCCTCGATACTTCTGTCGGCTCTTCTCGAGGCAGCAATGTATGCCCGCTCTTGGTTTTCCTCATGTGAGCGCTCCGTCTGTGGTTTGGTGTTAGTGGCATGTTTCTTCTGCCCTGGATGGCCGTGTTTGACCATTGACATGTTACATGACATGGAAGCGGAGAAACACCACACACATAGGGGAAAAGGAGGAGGAAAAGAATACATGGGCACGCATGTGTAAATGTGCAAGTGTGAATATGTGAATGTGTAAATGTGTGAATATGTGAATATGTGAAGGTGTGTAATGTGTATGTGACTGCGTACACACACACACACACACACACACATTGTGTGTATATGTAGATGCCACGTACCTTTCTCGCTCCCCTATCCAATACCGACGCGTCGTGCATTCCTTTGATATCCACAGAAGCTCGTCGAGGCATGATGCAAGTAGTGAGGCTTGGCGATGTCAAAGCCCAAACGACTGTTCTTTTTCTTTTAAACGACGAAGCTCGAAAAAAATGGCCAAGAAGGTGAAATGGCCAAGAAGGAGAAATGGCCAAGTGGGGATGAGCAGCAAGGGCGACAGAGGCGAGCCGAAAGTTCCAAAATCAGAATGGTCCCTAGTGGCTGCGACGGCCCAATGTGCTTAACTCTAAAGGGGTCGAGGTATCCAGTCAACAGGAGGGAGCTGGTGTTTTGCCTTCTGCTGGTCGTCGCCGACGTTCGCCGAGGTGGGCGATGTGACTTTGGTGGGAGAAAGGCTAATTTGGAGCTCGGGGGCGAAGCAGAGGCAGAGGCAGAGCAGAGAAGAGGCAAAAGCAAGGAAAGCTGTCGACGTCTCTCTCTTTCTCGGCTGGATGATTCCAAGGTACTCGGACGAAATGCAATTGGACTCGGCTTGGTTTGCTGGCTGGCTGAAGGCGGTCGGTCGGTCGATCAAGTACTGGGTAAATAGGTACCCAGGTAGGCGGGCAGGCAGTACTTGAGTAAAGTAAGAGGTACTTAGGTAGGTACTTAAGTAGGTACCTATCACTTGGGAAGTAGGTAGGTAGGCCAAGTACCTAGTAGGTACCTAGGTAGGCGGGCAGGTAGGCGGGCAGGTTGGCGGGCAAGTACCGGGATTAGCAAGGCCAACTCGGAAGGTACCTGGGATACGTGTGCGTTTTTATTTCCAGTCTGCTTGGGGATGGAGGTACGCTGTGGACAGTAGGCAGGTCTTGAGGCAGCGGCGTCGGGAAACAGGAAGATCAGGACACAAAACGCCGGAGCAGTGCTCGCAACTGGGCTTGTTTTATATACCATGCTCTGATGTGAAGAAACAAACATGGAAGCCCCGGAGCCGCGGCCGCCACCATGCGCCGTTCCAAGGACGCGGTGGTTGTCCATGCCTAATGCATGCTCACAATCGAGTCGTGGCCCGGCCGACGCTGCCATGATCGGGACTGGGGTGCGCACGGCGCAGATCGATCTCGATGCATGGGTGCGGATGATGGGGGACGGCAGGCGGGGCGGGCGCAGACGGGGCAGGAGCAGGCGGGCAGCAGGAGCAGGAGCAGGAGCAAGGACAAGGAGCAGGAGCAGGCGAGGCAGGAGCAGCAGGGCAGGCGAGGCAGGCGAGGCAGGCGTCGCCCAGAGCAACTACCAGACGGCAGGCACCACATCAGTTCACGCGTGGCTCGCTTGGATTGCTGTGCTTGGTTCGAGCTGGTTCGAGCTGGTGCAAGCTGGTGCAAGCCGGGGCCAAGCTGGCTCAGCCTGGATGAAGCTCATCAAGATTCAAGCTGCTTCCAGCCAAGACAGAGTGGGCTTGCTAGTGCGCCAGAATAGCGCAGGTAGCTGCGTCTCCCCCACTACCTACCTACCTACTTTACTTAACCTACTTACTTACCTAAACTAAGTAGGCAGGTACTTAACCTACTTAGTGCCTGCATGGGCACCTAGGCTGCAGTTGACGGGGTACCAGGACCCACCTTGGCCCGACTGGACCCTCCGCCCAGACCCTACGCAGCTGGCGGCCAGCGCCAACCCCGAACCGACTTGGGGCATCAACCCCAAGAAACCACCAAAACATCAACAGACACCAATGCCCGCGCAGCCAGACCATCGACCCATCGACCCGTCGAACCGTCAAACCATCAAACCCTCCATCAACCCTTCAACCATCCGAACCTCCGACCTCGCCCGCCCGCCTCCACTCCTCCCCAGTACCATCGGGCGATGAAATCGGAGATGAGAGCTTAGTGCCAGTGAACTCGCCTCGCCCCACGTTGCGACACGCCGGGCCTCCCTGATACCCGATGGCAGATGCCGCGGCCACGAGGATAGGCACCGTTCAGACGTCTCTGTACATACATTTCGCCGTGCAATAGTCGTCGGTATACAGAGTTCCCATGTGCGCAACTGCCAAGTCTCAACTGCCTACCTACCTACTACCTACGTCTTACCTACGTCTTACCTAGGTAGGTAGGTATGTACATATACATACATATGTATGTATGTACGCAAACCTGCCTCCAACCCGCTTCGCACAGGCACGGGTGCAGGGTGTAGGCTGCAGGCTGCAGGATGCAGGGACCGCGGTCGTCTCGCCCATGCTTTTCGCGCGTCGGCCTCCCAAAGCAGCGAAACGCCATGCAAAAGCGGCCAGCGCCATATGGCCGGCCATGGACAACGAGCAGGCAGGCAGGCTTGCAGGCAGGGGCCGCCCGACGCCGTCCCTGCTGGTCCTTGCCGGCCTGCAAGCCTGCAAGCCTGCTGCAAGCGCTCCAAACTATCGGAACCGGCAGGGTACTGGCCCAGCTGCCAGGTACCTCGGTACTTACCTACCGACCTATTTAGTAGGTACCTACTAGGTACCTACCTACTTGGTAGATGCCGAGGTAGATGCCGAGGTTCCTACCCAGGAAGGCAAGTGGCATCGATCGAAAGTCTGGAGTAGTTACCAAGGCAAGTGGCTGCTAACCCGAGCCGCATACACAACTCATGCGCTGCATGTACTTGTGCGGGCGCGACGCGGCCGATAAACAACGGGGATGCAATGTCAACAAACGGCATGTCGTCTGGCGTCGTCTGGCGTCGTCGGGCCACGTCGTCAGCAGCTCGCTTCGCACGACGTGAACAGACAAGCATTGGCACCAGCCTCCATTGCCATGCCACCGCCGCCGTTTGCTCTTTGCTCTTCTTTGCTCTCTTTGCTCCTCCGTCCTCCGTCCTCCGCCCGTCGTCGGGCATGGCTCCGTGGCCTGTTGCCAATGAGCGGCACTCCCAAGGCGTCGAGGCCGTAACTGGTGCCATGGTTGCCTGTACCAAAGTACCATGCAGCAATAGCAATTCATGTTGCACCTGATTTGATGGCTTGCAACGAACCCGTCGCTTCCGTCAAGGCAAGGCCCAAGCGTCCCTTCCCAAGCGTCCCAAGCGTCCCAAGCGCCCGGATCCTTTTCTCCGACATGGGCTGCAGTTCAATCTCTGCATCTCCGGACATGAGGATTCTCATTCTTCCTCGACCCCTTTCTCTCTCTCCGCTTGGTCATTCATCGGGGGATGAGCATGTCCCGTGCGCCTCTTTCACCCGTGGCACACACAGGTCGTCGACTGCGCACAGCCTTTTTTGTTTGTCCATTTCTCCTTTTCCCGTTTCGCCAGCTTCCGACATGGGAAACAGCACCAAGCTAGCAGCAGCTCTCAGAATCGCAGCCGGGTGGGGCCGTCATCTTTTGCTCACCCAAACCAGCCAAAGTTCCACGTACATATGAACTTAGGTAGGCTACGGGCTACTTTAGACGGCGGCTTTCTTCCCACCGAAGTCCGTGGCCTGATTCGCTCAAGGCTTGTTTGTTGGAGTTTATTGATTGTATTTCTTCACATGCGCTGGCATGTGGGCACCTCTTGGTCTCCGCATTCGACGGCGCCCATCATACCACTTGTCCCACTAAAACTGTCCCGGATTTCTCCAGATTCCACCACCTTGCCCGTGTGATGCGATGCCCTGCTGCGCTTTTGCCCAAGAAAAAAGTAAAATGTCCAACGTGAAAACGTAAAAACGAAAGAGAAAAAAAAAAATCGTACAAAAAGCTCCATCTGCCCCCACCCCACCCCACCCCACCCCACTCATTAAGCCTCGCCAATCGGCAACAGGACACCTGGCCCTGCAACGCGACGACCAACCCCGTCGGATGACACTCTTTCCTCGTCAAAACCATGCACTCTGCGAGTATCCAACCCAGCCCTACGAGAATCCTGCTTCGACGAAATTCCTCTCCCGTCCCAGCCCACCCTACCAAAAGCCGACCACCCAACTCCCATTACATCACGGCAACGGCATCCCCATCCACGTAGCATCCGTGCCATCCCAACGTCATGGCTAGGCAGACCCCGGTATCAAAAAATAATAAGAAAAAAAAAGAAAAAAAAAAAAAAAAAAAAAAAAAACGAACCCCCCCCAACTTGCCCGTCCTTGACGATTTTGTCGAAGGCCCTGCCGCGTTGGACCGACCTATTCGCCTGCCCGGTTGACAACGGCGCAAGATGGCCACTTATCGTCGCGAAGCCTAAATCTTTTGGCGCGCATTTTGGAGCTCGCCGACTTTCCATGGGACAACGCAGACCTTCATCGTGCACGCTGCTTCCCCCTTTGCCCGACTACTCAAATCCTCACCGTCGTTTCCGAGCTTCACCATGTTGCACATCGCACATCGCACATCGCACACCAACACACACCACACATTGCCATGACCAGACTACCAGTCCGAAACTAAATGGGCAACATGTATTTTCAGCTATCTTCTCTGTTGCCATTTTACAAAGCAAAATAACCTCCGCCGCCATCTCCCGCCAATCCGGTCGCTCCTTTTGATTTTTTTTTTTTTTGCTTTTTTTGATTTTTTCCCCTCTTCATTTCGCGCCTTTCCCCTCATTGTCACCAAGGCATATTTTCCACTCCTGAAGCCAAGCTAATCTCCTCCTACCTTCTGCCACGCCCACCTAGATGTACCACATGGTGCCACGGAAAAACTCTCGCTGTCGTTCTTCGCCGTCTGCGGGAGGCTTGTTTCCCTCGGGTTTGCCTCCCAGATGAAGCAAGGGTGGCGCCTCAACACCCCGCATGTCATCACCCAGTCCTGGACCCTTCTTGTCCTGACCTTTGGCGACTTGATCCCGAATCATTTCATGCCCCTTACCGCCAGCTCGAAATCCTTCACTGGTTGCGATATTTTCATGAGCCCTTGCTCGGTTGCCGGCAAGATGTGCATAGTATACTGAAGGGTGCAACGATACCGGTGTGGTAGATCGCGCGTAAGAGTAACATTGATGATAAATCATTTTTTGCAAGTCGTTGACAGGAACCCCCATCTCGTCCAGAATAACGTGGTAATGCACTGGACGAGCTGTCCCTTGGATGGCAACGTGTGAGCACATATAAAAGTCCCACATGAACGGATGTGTCACCTCGCGTTCCACCAGAGTCCCTGGGAGAGCGTTGTCATTTTTGTCTCCTTTCTGCGGGAAGAATCGGATGTGATGTCGCTTGGTTGCCACGATGACCGTGAATTTGGGTGGCGTTGCTTTTGGTGCCTTCTGCCGAAGGTAGGACTTGATCTCGCGTATCTCCTGATCAATGACCTGCGCAAACTGCCCTTCGGCTACGCCGTCGCGGAAGTACATGATGTGTTTTGGAAATGCACCCTCATGACCAGCCATCCAGTACTTTGTTAACTGACCAAACATGAAATGCACGTTGGCCGCAGTCAGCATCTCCACGCGATAGCCGTTCGTCTCTACCATTGCTGCATAGCGATTCGCATCGCGATCGACCGACATTGTCATGGCCGCTGTAGAGGGTGCGCTGGCCCCAGGCGCTCCGTGCGAGATATCTACTCCGATGATCATCGTGGGGCGATCCTTTGGAAAGTAAGTCTGCGACTTCCAAGGCGGCATTGTCCGCGCTGTTGCTCCCCCCAGCTTCGCATTGACCTTGAGGCAGACGTTGGAATGATACTGGCCATTGTTAGCCTTGACGGCTGCTCCGTTGACTACCTGGGATAAAATCCCAAACCTGCAGTCGGCAGACTTCTTCAGTCGCTCATAATGCGGGCTGTTCTTGTGCCCGACAACAACAAAAAGCAGCTGCGTATAGCCTCGCTGTTTGATGATTTCGGCGTGCGCCCAAGCAATTGCCTGTGCCACATCCGACCTGACGTTTCCGGGGACGTTGAGAAGCAAGGCATCTGTCGGGCATTTCCCCCCATGTCCCAGAAATGTGGTCTTGAACATTTTCGCGAAGGCCTGTAACTGCGGAAAGTCAACACAACCATCCATCACGATAAAGCCCCAGTTCTGAAGCGGAGCGAAATTTTGCTTCCAAAATTTCTTTCCGCGCAGATCCCAACGACCAGAGAATTTTGGGTCCGCGGTTCCTTGTCCGAAATTCACTGGTGGAGGTGCAAGAATCCGGGCTTCCGTCTTCGTGAACGTCCGTTCGAATTCGACCCCGTACGACTTGAGGTATGGGTCAGCGCTGAGCTGAAGGCCTGCCACGTTTCTCTCAATGTCCTCCCTTCGCTGTTTGGGACGCGTTACGGCAATCTTGATCATCGCAGCCGTTTGATCGGGGTTTAATTTAAAGGTATATCGTTGCATAGGCTCAATGATGGCAAATTCCATTGGTATGTACCCTCCTTTGCCCGCAAATATGAGCGGAAGACCAGCATTTCTCAGGTTAGCCTTGTACTTCCCCTGATAATATTTTTCGACAGATATTTGGCTTCCATCATGATCAAAGGTTACGGATCTGGCAGTGGCTCCTTCAGCACCAAACCTCGCGTCGAATGCAAAGTCCATCACTGTGTATACCTTGTCAGTGGCTGTTCGATTTGGATGCTTGACTGTGAACTTTAGCTTTCTCATCTTCCGCATGTATTTGAAGGCGTCGGAAGCTTGCCATTGCCCCTTTTGATCGCGAACAGGCCTGAGTTCTCTGACCAAAGTCCCGGGGTTCAGTCCCTTCCATTTGCGCTCGCAAATTCCTAAGAAGTTGCACGCGAGTTGATCCATGGGTTGCGGCCCAGTCCAAAACACGGTGTTGGTCACATCCGCGTTCAATGCAAGACCTGTGCCTCCTTGAGCGAGGTTGTGGCTCATACGAATAGAAGCATAGGTGCCCTTGTGAACCTCCAGAACATTCCCATCCATGAGCGGTCTACCTCGCTGAGATTGGCCATAAAAGTTTCTTTTTATCGCCACCATATTCTGGGATGGCCATTGACGTAAGAGATGATCCATGAAATTAAGGGCGACCTGAACGCTCGTGTTGAACTGCATTTTGTGGTCCAGATACCCTTTAAGAGCACCCATTTGAACCTCTGTAGTGGCTCTCAATGTGACCAAAAACTGGTTCGATTCGCGTGGTCTCGCATTTGAAGGCGTTCTCCCTTGATCAAGGTTTACGGTGAACCGCAATTCGCCATTTTCTACCAAGCCGGGGGCCCAAGCCAATTTCCGTCCATCAAACAACCATTTTGTATAGGTATACTTTTGAAGCGCTTGCTTCGTAGCATCGTGTGCCCAAATCTTCTTCATCAATCCAGATTTGGTTTCAGTGTCCGGCGAGATAATGACCTAGAGCCACGGTTCATCAGTCGTTAAGTAGACTCATAGCGGCCACGGTCACTGAAAGTGATGAATACTCACATCGTACTGAACAATTTTCTTGGCGAAGTCGAACTTTGTCATTCGATATTGATTCACCTCGATGATAGCTTTGCTACCCTCAGTGTTGAATTTATTGCCACGCAGAGCAAAAATGTCTTTTTGACCATCAAGAACATATGCATCAGGTGGAAGCTCCATGCGGGTATTCCCTTTTTCTTGCTGCACGGTGCTCCTGGCTGGATCGAAACCAGGCCCAGCAACCCAGCCGGCTGGTCTAGGACCTTGAGGAGCTGGAGAGCCCATGCGACTGCCAGACGAAGCAGCCGCAGACGGCGCTGGCGAGCGACCTCGCTGGGACATGATGGTAGCTCTAAAACGTTGTCAGCCTATGCAAGTCAAATGAGACGTAGATGTTGCGATTTTTGGTTCGTGGAGCCAGGACACCGTGAGAGACTGAGAGGCAGTTGAAGCTTTTGAAGAGACGGAGAAGGTATTCGCTTACTATGAAAGGCAATAAACCACTGTGCTGATATTTTACACCTCACTGAGAAGTTGCTGGAAAATCAAGTATCAGATCAAAGCTCATGGAATTTGCTCGAAATTTAAGGCCTGCGAAGCCTTTTCCCAAAGCTTGACGAGATGGAAGCACACTGCAGCTGAGCCTGAATCCAGCCGAGAGTGCGTGACAAAGAGTGGGAAAGAGCAAGAAGTGACAAACCGTTGATTTCTGAGCCAATATAGTCAGTCTCAAGTCTTCAAACAAGCAGACCGCTCCGATATTGAGAACAGATACGCGAAAAGCCTAGCATGAAGCTGAAACGGGATATGTTGTGTACGACGAGAGGCGGTGAGTGAGAGCATGCAGAAGATGGTTTGCAAAGGAAACGAAGGAAAGGGTTGCGGCTACAAGAAAAAGGCGAGGAGGCAAGGACAATTATAGTAGAGAGCAGGACCGGGGGGAAAGTCATTGTTGTACAGGTCTGAGCGGTTCCCGGCAGCTGTTCAAGAGTGGCAGTCACCTGGCAGGAGCCGACCGAGCATCAACATGCGGACAGCCGGCACCAGCTGTCGAGTCCTGCAAGACGTGCCAAAGTATGTACTAACTTGCCGCCGGTAGTTATAGGTGCGTAACTTGGTAGGCAGAAACTTGACCTACATCTGGCGACTCTCGCCTAAGTAATTACCCCTTACTTACAAAATATACGCAATTAACAATGACGTAGGTAGATTAAGCAGGCAGGTATCTTGATAGAGTCCAAAAGGCAGCAAGTATAAGAAAGCACATGTCTACTAATTAGCCTCGATAGTTACACGTACTGACGGAACACTGGTAAAGCCAGCCCAAACGCAGCATCGAGGCCGATGGCTATTTACCACGTACCTAGGTGTGAAATTCCATCCTGGGATGGCGGCCTATGTACAGCCAGAATAAAGAAACAAGGTTCAGGCTCGACAAATCCTTGCTTCGGTAAGTAAGCTGCCGCGAAAACGTCAAGTGGAACAATGAGCACGTCCGGTCCTGGGCTGTCGCCACCGTCATCTGCTCTTCTAGACATCGGGTTAAAGCGCAAAGCATGAGCGGCGAGAGGGCAAATGCGCCAAAGGAGAGAACCATGGATAGACTTGAAGGAAGTTGTCATAAAATGGTCACTACCGCCCAGTTAGACCTAGTACACATTTCTTCTTATGGTTCATATGATTGCCATCACTCTTTCCTCCGCCTCCGGCCTCATCGGGCACGAATCACTCTCACTACTACCGAGTACTGCATGCACACAGATTGCTTTGGACGTTGTCTCCCCGCAACGTGCCAAATCCGAATGTCCAAACGCCTTACGAAATGTGTCAACAAATTTGTCATCAAACCCAACCACTTTTCAGCCTTTTGAAGATAACCCAATTTGCCAACATTTGCTGCCACCGTGTTCGGGTGCGAGGTTGGCAATCCCCCCCCTTTTCAAAAACGATAGCCTCCATACTGGCCAGCAGGTGGCGCTGCTCCATATACAGAGCCGACAGGTGGCTGCCATGGAGTTGAAGCAGTGGCATCAGGTGCCGCGTAAGGATTCGCTGCGTACCCGCTGCTGCTCTCCGTCCGCAAAGGCGAGTGTCTGTAACCTGTCGTCGAAGCCATACGCCCGTAGGGGGACAAAGGCCGGCCGTTGAAATCATTCGGAGTTTGCCTTCCATGCGTCGGAGCCGTGAAAAGGTATTGACCACCTGTCTTGGCTTTCCAGGAGGCGTAGTCAAGCAATTGCGTATCGCGGAGCAGTGCCGTCATACCAGTCGGGTTCAGTCTCTGAGCATCATATGTATGGCTTGGGGGAAGAATCCCGAGAAGGAAGGTGATATCTCGATGTAGAGCAGAAGTCTGGTTCCGTCGTTGCTGGTCAAGGCGTCGTCCAGCGGCACCCTTAAGCGGCGAAACGCCTCGAGCAAGCCTCTTGGGCGGATTCAATTCATCATCGTCCATGCCAAATGGTCGCTTCGGGGATGCCGTGGCTCGAATCAATTGTAATCGGGGGCTTTGTTCGTGTCTGGGAAGTGGATTATTGTCCTGGGCCGAGATAGGTTGCTCTGTGGCCGGAACCATTCGTTTCGGCCGCATCTGAACAGCCTTGGATATGATGATCGGAGCCGCAACAGGATTGAAACTGTCGGATGAGTATCGGCTAGTGAAGTATTGCAATTTCGGATCATCGGGGAACAACTCCGCCATACGAGCTTCCAATTTCGAAATTTGTGCAAGTTCTCCATATTGTGATTCGTACTTGTGGAAGTAGGCGTACAATGGCCGGGCTTTTTGCAGTGTTTCTGGCTTAGATACGAGACGATTGACGCAAGTCTCAAAAACAACCCGAGCATCTAGACTCAATAGTCAGCTATTCATGCCTTGCCTTTGATGTAGCTGACGACTCATGATAGAGGCTGCTTACTGGTAGTATCGTCCTTGGAATGCAAGTACTTCAGGTATTCTATCATGAAGCCCTCATCATTGGGAAACAACCTCGCCCCGCGTTCAAATATTTTGGCACCGACAGCATCCTTGTACACAACTGATTCCAATAGGGCGACGGCGACGTAGACATCACTCGTCAGCCGACCCTTCTGTCGGGCATCGGTGAAGACCTTGCGGAGACCACCCTCGGTTTGGTTGCCTTTGCCCTGGATGCGACGCATCGCACGCGCCATTGCGATCCAAATGTAGGAAATCGTCTTTGAAAGAAGTTGTGTTTCAGCAGCGTACGCCTGTTGGATTGCGGCAATGCGTTCTTCCGTAGGAGATTTCTTCACGGCCTGATCCTCGTCGTCATCATCGAGCGGCTCTATCGAGTCCTGAACCTCGGGCTCGTGTGCTGCTGCCTGTTTGATGGTATTGACTTCAAGTTTTTCTCGTTCCTTCACCTTGTCGCCCATTTTATACAACGTGTCCAAGACAGTCTGATAGGGCTGCCGAACTGCTTTAGCATATTCGGACTGGTCCACTTCCTTTTCTGGATAGTTGGCTTCGATATGGTCGGCATGTTTGAGAGCAAGGAGCACACTCTCTGGATTAGCAGCGATACCTTGATGTAGCATTTCAATACCCAAAGCTTTTTCATTCTCCCGAATATCGTTCTCGAAGCACCAAGCTGCAGCATCTACCCACATTTCGGGCCAGAACCGAAGAGCCATTAAAGCCTGCTTGTAGCAATACAGGACTCGTTGTTTATATGCTTTGGGCTCGTCATCTTTAAGAACAAGTGGATCCTCTTTTTCCCAGGCAATCCATTTCTTCCACGCGTCGACTTGCGCCTGATACTCTTCACAACCATCGAAACCGGAAACAGGGGGTAAGCGTGGCAGATTTGTTCTCTTCAAGTGCCGTGCAATATTGTCAAGCGCAATGTTGGCGCCTTTGGCGGACATGAAGCCTGGTGATCTTTCTTGAATGAATTTACGACCCTTGAGTGGCATTAGTCGAGATTGGACTCTGGCCTGGGAGAAAAAGAGAGGTACAGAAACACAGGGGCTAGATCCAACTTACCGTGACCTTGTTCAGTCCCATTTCAAACTGATCGTATTCCTTCCACAGCGTGTTCACCGTCGACATAGGAACAGCAATTGCACGATGGTACGCCTTGCGAAGCTGGTCCATCTTCTGTTGGTCTTGCCATCCTGTACCGCCCACTTGGCCGGGTCCATTTCTTATAAACTGAACATAGTCATACCAAATACTTCCCGAATCACGGTCAACTCCAATGTTGTCAATGACAAATTCGTATGACTGGGTGACGGTGCGACGAGCTTGACCGGTAGGATCGTTCGTCAAGTCGTTTCGCCGCCGAATGTAATTCAGGTACGACGTCCACAGCTTGACATTGGGGACGGTCATGAGACATCTTCCAAACAGTTGCTCGGCATCTACAAAATTATCCAGATTGAGTTCCATCTCGATCCACTCAACCCAGATGTCTGCCTACCAAAGAAAAACGTCAGCCCCCTGTGCGCTATTTGCGTGACCCGAATCGGGAGACGCGGTGAGTTGACTTACTGCTTGTGGGAAAACCTCCAGGAAACGGTTGTAAAGTCGACGTAGGTCGTCTACTCTGCTGCGTCGTTTATGATCCGCCATGAGGCTGATCCAGGCATCCATATCTCCGCGCGGATCTTCTTGAATGCGCGCTTCGAAAAGCACAACGGGGTCGACGCTGGGCACTGCCAGCGGTGGCGCCTTGGGTAACGCATCAGAGTTGGGCGTCGGGGTGGCGCCGTGGTGAGGCAGATGGGATCGCGCGTCGCGTGGACTTTGATCAACTGCCGACACGTTATTGCTATCTTCTTCCTCGTCATCGGAGACCTCGACTAGAAAACCCCCTGACATCTTGGGTTTATTCGCAGGTTTCTGAGAAGATGTTTCTGGTGCTGGTTTGTCGGAAACCTGAGGAGCATCATCAAAAGCAATCGACTCTGGGTCATATTCGCCCCCATCGTCCTGGTCCTCGTCATTTTCTTCAATCTCGCCATCTCCGTCACTTGTCGAGTCCGTGGCATCGGCAGACTCCTCAACAGCTGGGTTGTAGGCTGGACTCGGCTGGGCTAGAGGATCATACTCTGCGCCCGATCCCTCACCTTCCCACGTGGCATCTCCCGCAGACATTGTCACAGGCTGGCCGATTCGCTTCGCATTCGAGTAGAAGGAGAAATTCGTGTGAGATTAAATTAAAACCGGTCAGAGTGGCGATGCGCCGATGATGCCTAGCGCGAGAAGGCGAAAACAACGAGAGAACGAGAGGCGGCGGTCGTGATAGTTCGTTTCGGACCCTTCAGACTGTCTGACCGTCTGACTGTTAAAAGCTAGTGACTCAGGAAGACGAGATGAATATGAAGAACTATTGAGGGCCGTGGGAGATGGCAGCATGTGATGGCAGCATGCGGGATAAATAGGATTCAATTTACGTGAGGGAAACTTGGTCACTCGACGAAGCCGGCTCCCTCAACAGCTGACCAGACAGCTGACAATGCACAGCACTTTCTCGGGCGACGCCGATGTGGTATTGAAAAATTGAATGCGGAATGATGCGATAGCAATTATAAATTGGTTGACCTATGCTGGGGTTTCGGATGGCGCCAGCTTCGGGATCACGTTGAAAGGCAACGGTGCAACGAGGTCTAGAGTGATGCAGAGCTTGTCGCGCGCCAAATGGGTACAGGAGGCTGGGGCAGAAAATAGGATCAAGTTTAGTGGCAAGTACGTTGGGCGGTGAGGCCATTTAACTGAGGGAGTCGGTTAGGTACTCGGTACTTATCAAATATATGGGTTATCGCAGTACTCGTAAGTATCCAAATACCTACTTACTTATAGAGCACCCGAGCCCACAGCGTCCACAGCGTCCACAGCGCTCGGCAGCACACATGCAGGCTCGCACATGCAGGCTCGCGCATGCAGAGGTACGGTGCGCTCAGGTACTCTTGAGCATTTCGCCATATGTTTCTGGTGGAAACAGGTTTAGCATTCCCTGCGACGCACTGTACCCCGAGTCTCCCAATGAGTCCCCTAGTGCAGGCACGACTGTGTCGAGGAAGGCACGACTGGACCTCTCAACGCGCCAAACGGCCCCCGAAGCGCGTTTACGCCATCCCACTAAGGCCGTCTGGTCTGGTCTGGTCTGGTCTGATTCATGCGTTCGACACCGGAGCGAGCGTCCCTCAGCCAACGACGTATGTTCCCACCTCGTCCTCGCCAGCAACAGATTTAGCTGGCTTCCTTCTTTATGAAGAGCAGCTTTTTGTGGTCAGTAACAGCTTGCTCGAGTTAGACCTCCATTCGCCGCCCGCTCTTCCACTTATCTACTCGACAAACACAATCTTCGGCCCCCTCCCTTTCTCTCCGCTGCCTTCGCCCATTCCTGTCACCGACGCTCTTGTATCCACCTCGCATAGAAACCTGCGCTTTACACAAACACCGGCTGAAACTCATTCAGACACGACCGATTTCCATCAGGCTTTCAACTCATCACAAAGACATCGTCGTTCAATAACGCTACAGTCATGTCTGTTGTATCGCTTCTGGGCGTGAAGGTTGTGAACAACCCCGCCAAGTTCACTGAAAAATACCAATTTGAAATCACGTTTGAGTGCCTAGAGGCATTAGAAAAGGGTGAGTGTTTCCTTGGTGCATATTGTTCCTCTACATACTACCAAGTAGAGGTATGACCTGAGAATGATGGAGCTGACTGCGTATATAGATCTTGAATGGAAACTTACATATGTTGGTTCCGCTACTTCGTGAGCTACACCTTTTCCCCACGCCTTCCAAAAAAAAAAAATAGCCTCGGCATCGCATACCGGCTAACACGACGAGTGGGGGGCACAATCAGGGATCAATATGACCAAGAACTCGATTCTCTTCTAGTTGGACCAGTCCCGGTCGGTGTCAACAAATTCTTGTTCGAAGCCGACTCTCCAAATATCGCTCGCATTCCAGACGGCGATATCCTTGGTGTTACCGTGATTCTTCTGACATGCGCGTATGACGGCCGTGAATTTGTCCGGGTTGGCTACTATGTGAATAATGAGTATGACTCGGAAGAGCTAAACGCCGATCCTCCGAGCAAACCCATTGTTGAACGCGTTCGACGCAACATCCTCTCCGAGAAGCCGCGTGTTACTCGGTTCGCCATCAAGTGGTAAGTCCAGAAATGTGTTTTATTCTCGTGGATCTACGTCAAGCGCTAACTCGGTGTTGTCAGGGATTCTGATGCATCTGCCCCGCCGGAGTTTCCTCCTGAGCAGCCCGAGGCTGATTTGGTCGCAGATGGCGAGGAATATGGAGCTGAGGAGGCCGAGGAAGAGGCCGAGGAAGAAGCTGCTGCTGAGGCTGCGGTGAATGCGAATGGACGGCTGGGCGAAGACGCGGAAATGGTTGGATTGGAACAAGAGACGGAGGCTGGTCATGGGAATGGACACGAGGAGGATGAGATGTCCGAGGATGGCAGTGTTGACATTGAAGAGGAGAGTGAAGAAGAGCTTGAAGAAGAAGAGGAAGGCGAAGGCGAGGTCGAAGGAGGTGATGCGGGTGAGGGGGACGCCATGGAGGTTGACGATGGCGAAAAACAGGCCGGGACGGGGCCGTCAAAGCCTGTCACGGTTGCTTCTTAGTGAGCAGTCATCTGGATGTAGGTCATTGGGGGTGATCTGCCTCGCGATGACTCGACAGAGTTTGAAGTGTCTTTCTTGGTTATCACACGGTTTCGGGCACATGACTTGAAGTTTGAAGGTGCATTGTGTTCGGGGTGCTCCGTTGGGAGGAGAGAGGAGGGACGGGGTGAGTTTGGTCGTGAGAAGACACAGCACGCATGAACAGCTGATGATATTCACACGGCGGAGAGAGGGGGACGGCGCAGAGGCCAAACGCGACGAGGCGTGCGCCCATGCATGTATATATATATATATCTTGGGCACATGTGTAGATGGGCTCGTCGGCGGAGCATGATATTCGTCTTTTGGCACATGGTTCATGCGGCCCTAGGGAAGAACAGGCTATATCATGGGTCAAGTATTTAATTAAGGCACGCCATTTTTTTAAAAAAAAAAGAAGAAGAAGAAAAGAAAAAAAAAGAAAAAAAAAGAGAACAAAAAGAGAAAAAAAAAAGAAAAACCAAACGCAGTACCCCGGGTCGAGTATCCCCCATCTCTGCGCAATCCACACAACGCGCATCCCTAATACGACGCCCTCCCCAGCGCACAAAACAAACACGCGTTTCGAATCCGTCGCGGCCAGCCACGGCGAACCGTCTCGGGGCTCTCCTCCCGGCGTCCTTTTTTCGTTTTGGCACGGCCGGACGCGTCGATGCTCACACGATTGGGGTTGGAGTTTGTGGGTTGGAGGCGGGTTCGGTAGGGGGGCGTGGGGGGCTTTTACTTCCTTTTTTTTTTTACTACTTTTATGATTTTACTTTATTCTTTTTAATTTTCGATCATCTGCTTCTTCCTTTTCTTCCCTTTCTACTTCCCTTTCTTTTACACCCTTGCATTTGCGGAAGCGCAGCCGTGTTTTCCCACCATAAAGGCGACATGGCCTCGTCCCGTTGTCTGCGCGGCCTTGTCCATGACTGCCATTCCCTGTGCCTCGGGTTCATGTGGCATGGCTTTACATGGGCAGACCTGCCCATCCTGCAATGCTGCCCAACGCGTTCGAGTCAACACAAGAGAAGAGTCCCGGGAGTAGCAAGCAAAAGGGTATTGTAAAATTTATCGCTGCCAATAAAACCTGCATCTGCCACCGCATAGCACTCGTTCTTCGTCAATACTACTCATCCAAATGGTCAGACCCCACATGTAAAAATCAGCCCAAGAGATCTTGTCAAATATCCGAGACTTGAAGCCACCCGAACTGCCAGCCCAGTTATCCGATTAAACAGTAGACCATCTTCCCCTCCGTCCACCACGGACCAGCCGGAGTAGAACACCAGAACATTCCTCGACCCAGAATATTACGTACATAATATGTGAATAGTGTGAAACGCGAACGAGTCTCGGCAGGAAACCCTGGGGAAAGAGGGCCGCCTAGCTCCAATCCATCGCAAAGCATTTCTCCCGAAATAATGGACGGGAAACCAAAGAAGAATAAAGAAACAAAAAAAAAAAAGTACAAAAGGGGGGTAAAAATATAAAAGAAAAAAATTAAAAAAAGAAAGAAAAAAGAAAGAATAGAAAAACAAAGGACAATTAAGCAAAGCAAAATGGGGGAAAGAGGCCCGACACAAGAACTCAACGATAACCCAATAAGGACGGTCGACAAGCCTCCAAGCTTCTTAGGCCAATGTGCCATTCGAGGAAGAGAAATAAAACAGCCATGGTGTTTTTCTGCCTTTCTCCTGGGAAAAGGCACACTGGCCCATTTGATACAGTCGTTGTACATAGTTTTGGGAATAGCAGGCTTTGCGCCCTCTCGCCGCTGCTGCCTTCACCATCCCTTCTTGCGAGCAAACCTCTTGTTCAGTAATGCAAGCACCTTGGGAACATTGAACTGCACATATTCAAGGTCGAGCTCGTCCTGGTTTTCCTTTTGCATCTCGAGCAGGTCGTCGAGTTTCAGATCGAGCTCCAAAAGACCTCGGGTACGACCTGTAGCGTATTAGCACGATGAGCCAGTCATCAACACATACACATCCAGCTTGGTTTACTGCATCTGCATGTTCTGCCCGCCCGCACATACCTTTGTAATGGAGAGAAATAACAAATGTTCCTGGTAAAGGACTGGTGAAATTGAAAAAGATATTGGCCCGTCTGTTATCCGGAACGTTGCTCTTCTGAATCACCCCCTCCTTTTCCAATTGCTGATGCGTGAACTTGTACGGTCCAAGAACCTGCTGTTTCTGTTGCTTTCGCTTGGTCCCCTCACTCTGAGAACGCACGTTGTGTAGATAGCTCTTGTAGGTCTCAAGCTGACCAACCAAATAGGTGTTGTGGTCTCGAATAGTCTTGTATACCTCCTCGAGTTTGAGTGTCTCGGCAAGGACACCTTCCTTCAGCGAGCCAAGGTGCAACAATTCCTGCTCCACCTCGTCCCTCAAGAGGCCAAACTGATCGTTCTTGTCAATGACACCCAGTTCCTGAAGCTGTGACAGGAGTTCCATGGCCCTGATGCCTTTGCGAACCATGGTGGCATCGTTGCGACTTGTAGCAGCGGCATCAGCCACACGTTCCAGGCGAAGAGGCCTCCGAAGGACAGCACTGCTCTGCGGAATACTTCGCATGATTTGCACAAAGATGGACTTGGCTTCCATAAAATACACTTCCTCTTGTGTGATGTCAAGAGCAGCAGTCAAATCGTCAATGGCCGTCTCCCATCGGCTGAAGAGCGGTAGGTTGATGACCCTATTCTCCTTGCGAGGAACCTGAGTTGGCGAAGGGCCCAGCTCGGACGTGATGACGGCCAAGTGAGAATTCTCATCCTTGCAGAGCTCCTGGTAGTGCTTGTCGATGAGCCCATGCATGGCGTAGATCTCGTTCAGTGTAATGTCGAGCTCGAGGTCCTTCTTCGACAGAGCTACATAGTTATCCATCTCCAGACTTTCGTAAAAATCGCCGACTTCGCAGAGATCAAGCATGAACTTGTTGATTCTATCCTTGTTTTGTTGGATAAAAGGCTGAAGTTTCGCCATATACGGCTCTTTGGCGTATGAGGGTTTGTTGGCGAGGTTTTGCAGCATCTTAGCAATGAGCGTCAAGGTTCGTCTAGGCCGTTCGGCAGGAGTTCCATCGATAAGCATATAGGATTTCGGTGTTACTATCGCCGGGTTGATGAAGCGAAGGAAGAAAAAGCCCCCAATCAAGGTGCAGATGATCTGGTCGTTTGCATCAGGATACTTGCGCTTCGTCAAACTTCTGATCTGCTTGCAAATCCAACGGATACCATAAGGTGCCTCCTCCAGCCCGTCAACAATTGTGGTCAAAAAGCCATTGGCAATGTCTGTCAGCATGGTCAATCGCGGCTCAATGATGGCCTGGACCTGTGGGTTCTTGGCGGCTTCTTCTGCAGTGATTCCCTTTGGTAAATCGTCCGGAAGACTGCCGGTATCCTCCTCAATCTGCTCCAGCCTGCGCTCGTAAACCTTTAAAGGATTTATCTCCAGGTCCAGGTCCTTTAGTTCGATGAGACTATTTATTCTGTCTGCGAGGACAGTTTTGAGAAAACTCTGGCCGGGGCCACGGCGGGTGTAGGTCGTCATCATACGAGACACTGGCGTATTTGCTCGGAGCAAGGATGAATAGTCGGAGGTGTGGTCGAACTGATATGTCAAAACAGACTGGTTGTTACAGGGGTCAGCACGCATGGTGGAAAGAAAAGGCAAAAGAACATTTTTAAAAAAAAGGTGCGTGAAGCCACGCTAGGGAGACAAAAAAAGCCCCAGATTCCAAACTTCCCGACAAGACACAAACATGACTGCCAAGAGTGCGATTCGTATACATGAACCTACCTGAAACATGGTTAAAAGCAAGTGCTCTTCTCGGCTCTCATATTGGTTTCCGTAGATCGTGAACATGACGGTTTGCAGCAACGAGTCTATTTCGGACATAGAAACGAGTCTGCACAGATGTGCTATATGCCTGGGCTCCGACTGCAATAGAAACATCAAATTGCCATATTTCTGTGTCTTGTCGTCATTTGGAAACACTCCTTCTTCAACTTCGGTCGCATCTTCCAGATGGCTAGCAACTTCATTTTGCTGGGGATAAGATCAGTAGGTGGTATAGAGTATCGATCACCGGAAGGAGAGCTTACCTCTTCAAGAGCCATGCGATTCTGGATGAGAAGGGCGATTCTTGAGTCTAGATAACGCACATCTTTCTCAAGTACGAAGTTCTTTTTTGATTGCGAAGAGATCTTTGTTTTGAGGTCTCGAAGCACTTTTTGAGCTGCGAGGTGTCAAAGTGTCAGAGTATGTCGAGAGCTCAAGTCGCACTGGGCCATGCTTGAGAAAACCGGACCAATGAGTGGAAATAGTTTGAGGATGACAAGGGAAAAGAATGCAAATTACCTTTTGCAAGATCATCCTCAATCTGCATTTCACCCTCATTGGCTGACATGGACATGTAGAGGGCGGACATGGAATATCGCTTGGACTGGCGCGCAGAACGCGAGCCATCGTATGAAGACATCGTGTTTTGGCGCGATAAGGGTTGGATGGACGAAGACGAGGCTGTCGATGCCCGCGATGGAGTCTGAAGCATGGTCGGCATGGCGTAGATTTCGTGACGACGGTCGGGCACAAAAGAAAGTCGATGGGCGAGGGCGAAAAGACCCCTCTCAACGCTCCTCTGAAATGTCGCTAACTGAGGGGAGCGCGGGCACCTAGTAAGGCCCCTTAGTGTGTCCTAGATGGTTAGACCCAGACGGTTTGTGCTGGCGGCGAGAATGAAACTAGGTGAAAATAGGCTTTTGAGACGGTTCAACCAGAACAAGTGTGTCGAAAGCCGACCATTTAATGAGTTTGCTATGGACTGTCCTGACCAAGAAGGAAAGGACGGTGCGGTACAGTACAGTACAGCCTCAAAATGAGATCCTTGCTCGACCACCGTACGAACTTGATGTAATCGGTGGTGGCGCTGCTAGAGACGTGCACTTTGAGCTGCAAGATGACCAAGTCGCGGGAAAAGACGTAAATCGGACAACCTGGAGCTGGAATGGCAGATGGGTTGCACAGCGTTAGGTCGCCAGACAATTGGTTGATGCTGAACCGGGAAAAGCTGCAAGCAACTGCCGATTCTGACGGAAGGAAACGAAAACGAGGATATGCCAATTCGTGGAATTTGAACGAGGTAACTTTGTCAACTTGGGACTTGTTCGATTCGATGAGGACGGGACGGGGTTTGAATGGGTGCGAGCTAGGTGGTTCAAAAAAAAATGGAATGTCGCGCGACACGTTGAACACTTTGTAGTGTTGGACAAGGAGAATGCTCCGAGCGATAGGATCAAGAGAGGTTTTTGTGATTGGTGGAAAGTCAGCCCATGGAGAAAGAACTTTGCAGCGGCATGGGCAGAAAAGTCGAAGCGCAGGGTCAAATGCGATACGTTGCGAAGAGGCCAAGGTTCTGCGGCAAGGCAGAGGTGGATGGCGATGGTGTATGAATGCGAGAAGGGGAGATGAAGGCAGAGCGAGTTGAGTGGCGTGTAGATGAGACCAGCGGCGATGGAGAGGTCTATCTGGTGGGATTGGACCAAAAGGACATGACAAGGGTCGCCCAGGACCAAATGACGCGGATGGAATGCAGCACTAGAAACGAGGGTGGGACGTGGGACGTGGGACGTGGGAGAGGAGGTGGGGGGGGGGGGTTGGAGAGAAGGGGACTGGAGGGACTGGAGGGAGGGGGAAGGGGGGAGAAGGCTAGAGTAGTCTTGGAGGGGAGAGCGCGGCGAGCAAAAAAACATCCATGATGGGCAACAAGGACGACGGCAAGAAGCAGCAGCCGGGAGTCGGGACTGGCTGCCAGTGTCTGGCCGTGTCCTGTCCTCCGTCACGCCGCTGTGTCTCCAGTCCAGTCCGCATCGAGGCCAGGCCAAGACGCCAAGGCAGCCAAGGCAAGGCAGGCCAGGGTCGGGGTTAGCCAGGGTCAGGCCAGGGGCAATAAGATTGCGGCAGCCCAAGGTCCGCGCTGGCACGGAAGAGTGGCAACTGGCAACTTGGTGACTGGCGACTGGCAACTGGCAAGGCAGGCGGGAGGGGCGTGTCGCGAGTGGCGAAGAGTGTGCAGGTGCGTGCAGGTGCTGGCACGCCAGACGACGCCGCCCGCAAGGCGCAGCGTTCCATTCACCAAGCAAGCCCCCAGACTATTTATTCATAACAGGTCTGCCCTCTCTGGCCTCTCTGGCCTCTGTGGCCTCTGTGGCCTCTGTGGCCTCTCAGACTGCCTCGACCGGCCGTCCAGTGTCCGCTCCGAGTTTCAAGAAGCGCACGAATCGACAGATTTGGTGGCGGGAAACGAGGACGGCCGTGCGCATGCTGGAGCCGCCGGCCGCTGGCCGCTGGCCGGTGAGGGCGCGGAACCTCGGCAGCGCGGATCAAGGGACTCAAGGAGCGAGGAGCACGGCAGGATTTACCCCGGGGACCAGCATCGATGAATTTTCCGTCATCGGTATGCTGATTCCTGTATCCCAGCCCCGCGCAGCAGAGTTCGTGAGGATGTGCCATATACCACGATGAGAGCATGGGGAGGCGCATCCCCAAGCACGCCTCTCGCAAACGGCACACGACGACGGCGACGACGCCGACGACGGCATACGGCATATAGCGTGCGGCGTGCGGCGTGCGGCACTGCGTGAGCGTTGCGCGCTGGAGCCGCCGCGCCGCGCCACGCCACGCCGCGCCACACAGCTGGCAACGTCAGACACCTGGTCGTGCGGAACAACCGGCACAGGGTCTTCATGCGGCACGCACGCCAGAGCAGTTCGTGATGACGAGATGCACGACGACGACGAGCGACGACGAACGCACCACGACGCACCACAACAGCCAACAAATGTGCAGCATGCCAACGAATGTGGAGAAGACCACGACCGGTTCGTGCAGTGTGGCGCGGCCCGCCCACCCCTAGCCTCGAGACTCGAGGGGTTTTTGGTATTGTCTTTGTTGGGCTTGTTGTCCCACCAGACCAGTCACCAGCAAGCAAGCAGGCCTTTCCCCGACTTCTGGCCACTAACCCGGCCCAGATCGAGGCTAGTCACTCAATGCTTTTGATGCAAAGCCGACAGGCCGGCTTGCTCGAAGCGTACCCTGCGGCACCGTACCTCGGAACATGCCAGTACGTCCCGTCCCCGGTGCGGGTTGAGCCTGGACTCTTTGACTCTTGACCAGCCTGACCGGAGCAAGTCGTGATGCTGCCTGCTGCGGACAAGATGCAGTCGACAGGGGGTCCCAGTCCGCCACTGATGATGGCATTTTCCTCCTCGCACCAGGCCGAACCCAGGCCCAAGCCCCCCAATGGTCTTGGCTTTGGGGCCCCGGACCGCTCCTGAAGACGGTTGGTTCTTCATCGACCGATCCCACGTGGCAGACTGTTTGTGTGCCTGCTTCTTCTCGTGTGCCTGCTCTGGCATGGCCTTTTTGTCGCTCGCCGCTCGCCGCTCGCCGCGCTGCGCGATTCCTACTTGTTCTTCAAACCAGTCACAACGTGCTCGCGTTGCCGCTCCTTTTCCTCGTGACTGTGCCGGTTCCTTTCAGGTGGTAACGCCACCAGCGCGGTCTCGGTCGTGAAGGAAACCTACCAAGGACTTTGGGCGGACGTCGATCGAGATTCTGGCAGCGCATGCCGCGGTGGAGTTGACCCTAAAGAGGAGAACGACATGGAATAATCATAAAAGTGACAATAGGCACAATACGCACAATAACGTGAACCAGCCTAAAACATAACGATAACAATATCAATGGTAGTAGTAGTAATACTAATAGTAACAGTAATAATACTAATATAATAATAGCAACAGTTATAGTCGGCCGTTGGGAGAAAGCGTACAATCCGGCGCATGCACATCCAAGTTTGACCCTCGATTCTCCAAGAAGAAGAAACATGCATCTCGACGTACACGTACATGTACATGGCTCACCACCACACATGCCGGAACGGGAGAGGGAAAAGGGAAAAGGGGCTGGCGCCACGTCTCACACGCCGTGCCGACGTCCCAAAGCCCGTATCCATCTCGACTGTTCCTGTTCCGCGTCTGGCCCGCGACCACCCTTTGCACGTGTACGAATGAGTACGGATAATGGCATGAACGCAGCCGTACCCTCTGCGACATGTCAGCAGGGGAGGGTGAAGGTTTTCCTGCCGCTTTGAAACAAGGCCCAAAGGCCAGCCGCCCAAAGCCTTGTTGTCCCAATAGAGAAACATGCACTGTTGTAGATGTCCATGTCGCATTCCCACCATGTCTCTGGCGCAGGGCTTGTCTGTTTCATCCTCAAACCTCCCGTCGCCGTGCCGCGCTTGCAGCTTCCCCCCCCCCCCCCCAAACCGAAAATCTTCTTTGACGCCCTCCCGGTCGCCCTTGGGACGACGCAGAATATGTATATCACTTGGTGGGGGGGTTTTCTATATCCTTTTGGCCCGGTGGATTTCCTGCTGCGGGAGGGACGGATGACTGGCCGTGTCATGCCGTTGTTATTTTTGGGTTTCGGGTTTCGGTTTTGTTCTTGTCTCTTTTCCCCTTTGACTCGTAGCGTTCGGGGATGGTTGTTGTACTTGGGTTCAAGCATCAGTCATTCCGGGTCGAATGAAAACGGGCACATGACATCCGCGTCATCCCAAAGGGCGCCTCTGCCTGCCTTGGGCCAAACTCGTCTATTCGCCCGTCTTTCCAAGCCAGATTCTGCGGAAACTCGGGATTTGCGTTCCGCTTCTTGAATGCGTTTTCGCCCTCGACAGCATGGATGACACATGGGTCGGGGATTACTCTGCGCAGGACGGAAGCACGAAGGCTGCGTCATCTGCATCGCACTACCCAGTGGGTTTCTTGTCTCCCACGGCAGAAATGGCCCCAGAGGAATTTGGAGGTCGGCCCGGGGACGTTCGCGCCGGGAGAGCGACCCGGACGGTCCGTCTGCCATTTTCCTCGGGGACACGGGCCTAACCAAGCACGAGAGAGGGTGGGGATTTTTTTTGGACATCTGAGACATGCCTGTCGTAGTCTATCGGGTCGATCATAGTGGTACGCAAGTGGTAGCGCGGGCGATGGGACGTACCGGGTTCCAACCCAGCATGCTTGGCTCTATATCTACCAACGTGCCAATGGCAAGACAGCACGAAGTAGTTGCAAACACCTGCGACTACGGAGAATACAAGAATAGGTAGCCTGAGAGGTTTTTTTCTTCTTCCTTTTTTTTTTAAAAAAAAAAACAATTTGTTTTAGGTTTTTTTTTTCCTCTTGTGAAATGTCACCACCATTCTTCACTCCCTCTTCTGCTTCGCTGATGTACGCCGTACACATGTACGTGTGTACATAAACGTCCCTTTCGACGATCCTTGAAACTCGCTTCATCTCCAATTCGTGGCCATCTTCTCAACGAATGCAAGGGATTATTTTCCTCCTTCTGGTAGCCAAGGGGGCGTTGCGCCTTGATTCGAAGACAGATCGCCTTTTTTGCGTCGTTTGCCACATGTGTCATGCACTCTTTCGTGCAGGTAGGCCAGAGCAAGCGCATACATACATAGTACTGCATGTAATGCATGTATGCTTTTACTTCATGTACGTACATTACGCACATATCCACGTCGACTCGTCACATTTTGTTCAAGGCCTGGTGCCTGGTGTTCACAGAGTCACGTCATGTCATGGACATGAGCCGAAATGACCACATACCCACTGGACAGCTGCGGAGAACGACGGGGATTCCCATGTGTGGGAAGCAAGGAAAGTAGACAAGTCGATGCGATGCGATGCGATGCGATGCGCCCGCAGACCCCTTCCAGTTTCAGCAGCGACGTCTAGTAGTGCGGCTGGGGAAATATTGCCGAGTGCCACGGAGATGTGGTTTTGGTGGGAGGAATCCTGGCGCTTGGGTGCGAGCGGCTGAAGATGTCGAGTGACTTTTTTTTTCTCTATTCCATTTTCCATTTTCCTTTTTCCTTTTTTCCCCATTTTTTTTTCACAAGTCTCTCAGATACACCTACTCTTTGGTTTTCTCGCTCATTTGGTTCGCATTCGTATATGGCAAGGAAGCCAAGCCGCGCGACGCGCACGCGCACGCATCGAGATTGACGGGTTCTCTCCATGACAAAAGTTCTCCATGTGCAGTTCGCCGAGGGCGCCCGGCAACAAGGCAAAGTGCAACGTTCCACGGGTTTGGAAAAACGTCTCGAGTCACTGGAAATTAAAGGTTGGGAAGAAATGGGAAATGATTGACAGATATAACCTGGGAAATATAAATGCATGGTTGGTCATGTTGGCAGACTGGAAAAGCATGGCAGCTTCCAGTGTGGGGCAGCCGGCAGCCGCACGCACCTCGGCTTCGATGAAAAATCCCCTTGCATCGTCCCTTTTTGTGTGTGTGTGTGTGTGTGTGTGTGTGTGTGTGTGTGTGTGTGTGGCTGGTTAGACGGTGGCTGGCTCCGTTGTCAAGATCCCCAAGCTCCCGGACCGTCATCACGCACCTTTGTTGATTCCGCCCATTACTGTCTTTTTTTTCCCCTTCCCGTTGCCCTCCAATTCCACGACCGCCCTTTGTGCCCACCTCCGCCTGCTGCCAGTTTGAAGAAACAAATTCGGGCAAGTCGACAGAGACGCCACATAAAAAACTCCTTTGCGGCACAATGGCCTTCCGAATCCCCCTGCGACGCGTTGCCCTGGCCCGTCCCGCTGCTGCGATACGCCCCTTCCACAGCACGCCTCGCGTCTTGGTGAAAGCGGGTGACAAGGTTCCCAATGTGGATGGCTTGATGGAGAATTCTCCTGGCTTCAAAGTTAATCTCGCCGAGGAGTTCAAGGCCGCCAACGGATACATTATTGGCGTGCCTGGAGCCTTTACGGGTACCTGCTCCAGCGTCCACGTTCCTTCATACATCAACCATGCCGGGTTGAAGGAGGCCGGCCAGGTTTTCGTGGTGTCGGTGAACGACCCCTTTGTGTAAGTTGATTAAACACCAGCAGCATTCTGGCTTTGTCCACGAGATGGCGTACAGAACAATTATCACTGCACCAAACGTTATCGAAGGAAAAAATAGAAGAGGAGACGAGAGGAGAGAAGAATAAAACAAAACAGAGGAGAACACGAGAACAATGAAAATTGGGGACAATCTCAGCCAAAAAAAAAAAAAAAAAAAAAAAAAAACAAAAC
>SRPY01000234.1:0-42499 GCA_018360145.1 Claviceps africana
CCCCCCCCCCCCCCCCCCCAATGGCACCCCGCATCGAATGGTCGGCCGAGGCTACTCCGAGCGCGACCGGCCATTCTCTGCTCGTCGAGCTGCACACGCCTCCAAACTCTATGCATGTCGGTACTGGACTGTCGATGCATGCCCGCGCACACATGTCCCTCAGCATGCCCACCGGTGTCATCGGGACAAGGGGGCGTTGCGGACGCGCAAGCGCGTGGACGATCTGCGTCTCGTCGTCGAGCTTCTCGGCATGCAAAAGCGTGGAGCACTCTTCGTGGGAGGTTTTTTTTAGTCGCGGGTTTGGCCCGACGGCAGCGACGGCGCGCTTCATCCAACAGAGGATTGTACAGGGCCGTAAAAGAAGGAATAAGAGGGGGAAAGGGAAAAAATAAAATAAGAAAAATAAAATAAGATAAAATAAGATAAAATAAAAAGTCGAGCAAAGGCGTGGCACTCGAGTCCACAAGGCTAGCCAGCCCAGTGGGCGCATCGAGCCATCAGGCCACGGCCATCAGGCACGTCCGGCAAAAGAAAGCAAGCACATAGAACTGCCGCCCCTCGACAACCTGTTGGCACGATGCCGCGGCCATCCCCAGTCGTGCGCCGGGCTCGCGGCGCGGGCCTTGGACGGTGGTTTTCGCCCGTTTTGGCTGGCGGGAGGAGCGCGCGGGCCGCACGGCAATAGCGGTCGAGGTATATCTCGATGCGACAGCCCCCACGGCCGAATGGACTGGAAACTGGAATGCGGGTGGTGGGTAATGTCGATGTCTGTTTTCGTCGGATGCCTTGGGCCGACGTCGTGTGCCTGGCGCGAATGTTTTGTTTCGTGCGTGTTGCACAAGGCCAAGGCACCAATGATTCGCCTTGCAAGTGCCAGGTGCCAGGTGCCAGGTGCCAAGTGCCAAGTGCCTTAGCCCCCGACCGCGTCGTGGGCCGGCCTGTTGGTCTGGCCTGTTGTGCGGCTGCCTGCCACGCCTTTTCGGCTCGGGATACGACGCTGCTGCGGCCCGTGCCCACCGGACGCTGGCCCCGCCCACGCCGGCATGTGCCAATTGCGAGCAGCCGTCCCGCCACGTACCTCGTGGCCAGGTACCTCCACCCGGCCGGACAGGCAGAGCAGAAAGCCCGCCCTGCCTCGCATCACGGCCCAACATCCTCCCTCGCCGCACGAGGACCCTCCCGCCCGGCCCGGCCTGGTGAACAGCCGTGGCATACTTACGTCGGTACCTACCTAGGCACCTAGTATGTAAGCCCGGTGCGGTACCGGTACATACCCGCCACGTACCCCGCACCTCCTGCCTCACGCAGATCATGCCCCACCCACGACCGATTTCAGGCGCGAGTACACCTCCACCATGTCATGGCATGTGCATATGCAAGTGCTTATATCGTACATTGTCCTTACGTACATACAGTCCATCAAGTACATATGCATACGCTCTACCGACCTCCCCCGTACGTTCTGCATGTACCACGCGCTGCCATACGATTCCGGTGCACCGTCCACGCGACATGCCCGAGCCTCACCGGAGACCAACCCCCATACAGCGTCCTCCCACCCATTTATCCGAACATCCGCCTGCCTCTTTCCACGCACGCAGAACGCCAAGAGGAACCGTCGCGAGCCTGCCAGGGCACGCCATGGCCCATGCATGATCAGCTGGGGACCTGACGTTGCAGGCAGGAACGGTCACTGTGTGGGCGAGTGAAGAAGAAAAAGAAGACGGAAGATTTAAAAGAAAGAATCGAAAAGAGGACAAGAAGCGAGACAGTAGATGACAAAAAAGAAAAATGATTCAAAAGGATTAAAAGAATTACATAATATGACATGATATAGTATAATATAATATAATATATAAAATTATATACATATACATATACATGTATATGTATATGTATAAAGAAGTATAAAGAAAAGAAACAAGAAACAAAGACCAAGAAAAAGAAAAAAATAAAGAAAAATCAACCACAGCCTCACCCACTACCAACCAGCTCACACCAACCCATCATCCCCTTCCAACCTCTCTGCGCGCCGTCTTCTGGCGGCGGAGCGGCACCGAGATGCCCGGAGCGGCCTGCGAGGTCAGAATGGTGTCCACGTGGATCGGCGCGGCGCGGCGCAACGAGCTAAAGACACGCGGCTCGCTGCTCCTAGACGCATTCATCCATGGCGACTTCGCGATAGCAGGTAGCGATATATGACGGCGCAAATACATACAGTGGTTGTACATTGTACACACATACATACATACATACATACATACATATGGAATAACTAAACACGCAGTAGTAGTTTTTTAAATACGCAGTAAAAGCTAAACCTAAAACGGAAGAGGTACCCGCCCACCCTTTTTATATACATAAGTACCGCCCGCGCTTCTGATATATAATATACGCCACACTGAATTAAATTTATCAAAAGCCCCCTATTAGGGGTCATCTAATTTGCCTATAGAGGTTAGCTGCAATTGAAGGCCGCGATTGAAGGCCGTGATTGTGAGCAATAAGTGGTGATTTTCCGTTTTTAGGTTTAGCTTCTACTGCGTGTTCAAAAAACCACTACTGCGTGCTTAGTTATTCATACACATGCATGTACTCCTGATGTAAGTGGAACACCCGAGTGCATGCAGTACACCATCTACACGTACATACATATGTATGTCATCGAGGTTTTCAGGTTCCCAACCTCTAAACAACCCCCGGTAGCACAGCCCATCTCCGCCGAACCTTCTCCTCCCCAAACCTCTCCACGTACCACTTCTTGCCCTTGACCGCTCTCGGCATCATGGCACAAACCTCGTTGATCAAAAACGTCCACGCAGGCACGCATCCCCATCCTGCAGCGACCAAGAACCCTGTCCACTCGATCCACTCGCTAAAATAGTGCGCGTAGAGCACGTACCTGAACAGACCAGCCTGCGGGATCTGATAATGCTTTTCCACGCTCGCCTTGCTGCCCTTGCCGTCCGCGCCGGGCTGTTGACCGAGAAGACGCTCCTGTCTGCGCTGCTCCGTGCGTCGAATCTCGCGGAGTTCCTCGTCGTGGAAGAAGTTGGACGCTAGCCCAAGGTAGAAGATGGCGATGCCCACGACAAACTGCCCCACCGAGGATTGGAGAACCCATGCTTCGTCGGTGACGGGCCCATAGGCTGCAAGCCACGCCCCGATAGAGATTCCATTGAGGAGCTGAAAGCCGAGCGCCATTAGGGCGACGAGGATATGGATCGGGGACATGGACGGCTGAAGAAGCGGGAAGATGAGGGCTCTGTAAACGTAATGAATAACCTGTGTAACTGTGAGTGGTTTTTCCCACCTGGACATTTTTTTTTAATCCTTTCGTCCTTTTCCATATTTCCTTTTTCTTCCTCTTTTTCACGAGGTGGGACCGCCAAAAGAGGGGCGGGGGGTGAATGAGGAAAGGGAAGAAGGAAAAAAAAAAAACAACGCCAACAGCCCTTACAAATAAGCCCGCCAACACGCGGTTCTGCCACGGCAGATCCTCAATCCCATGCATCGCCGGGAGCGTCCTCATCATGTAGAGTAGTGTCATGAAGCCAGGTGCCTCCATGAGCATCCACGCCACCCGCCCCGGCAAATTGAGCCTGCTCTCCACAGACGTCTTGCCCATGCCATACCACGAAAGCGGGAGCTGCAACAGCGCAATCTTGTAGAGGAAAACAACCGGTTAGTCGCGTCTTCTTGTTTCGTTTCTTTCTCCCTTGTCCAGCACCACTGTCATCGTCACGGCCGCAGGCACCGGGATTCTCTTCATACAATAGGATAACTTATCCGAAACACAACGAGTAACAGCTCCCAATTCTCCCGCGTGGGCGGAAACCACCCCGTCAGGAGCGACATGGCGGCTGTGTTCCGTCTCGTTTTTGCGAGAACCAATCTGCACCCGGGTGGGGTCGTGGCAGATCGGACAAGGTCCTCGGCGTTCGCGCAAGAGGATAATTAAGAAAAGGGGGGGGGGAGACAAGACAGAACCATAGATGGCGCTGTGCCAACGTCGGAGTCGGAAATTTCACAATCCGCAAGTCATGGAAGTCATGTCTTGTTGACTGGACAAGGAGCGGCGGGCAGTGTGAAGCACAGAGCGTTGCTTGGGAGGTTCGATGTGCTGGTGAGGACGAAGGGAACAAGACAAGGAAAAGAGATGGCGTCGGAAAGTCGTGCCATGTGCGTGCGAAACAAGCACGGGAAATCGCGTCATGCCAAACAAAAGGCGATGACGGCACGACGACGGACCACGGACGATTGGATCGATTGGCTTCTCGCGCCTTCGTCCAGTCGCCCGCCCCTGGCAGGAGGCAGGAGCCACCCACCTGTCTCCACCTGCTCCATCATGATCATGGGATCCTCACGTGACTATATGGGTACGTGGAAGGGACGCGGCAGCTCTGATTGGCGGCTTCCATTTACCGTGCAGTGTGGTAACACAGACCAGCGTAATGCCGGCAATCCTGTTGTTTCTGGCAGTCCTGTTGCATCATGCCTCATGCATGAATAGGACCAGGACCCAACGTCCAACGGTACTCCTTGTCGATAATTGAGAATCCTTATGCAGCATCGCAGCAGCTGTCAACTGAAAACCTGGTTGGACCATTATATTGTATTTTTTCAAAGAAAAAGAAAAGAAAGAGGAAAAAGAAAGAAAGAACAAAGTGGAGACAAAAGAGCGAGAGAAGAAAGGAACTGAGAATAACTATCCACGTTATCCGGCACCATCGGGCAATATTCTCCCGGGACCAGACTCGCTCACATCACGAAGACGGCTATACGGGAAAATAGCAGCATGATCGGGAGAGTGCGCTCATTGAACGGCCAGGGCAATGCCCAAAATGGTAGACTACGTGCACGACCAATTCGCACAATGCACAGGTAATGCCATCATGATGACGCCGTGAAAGCCATGCCGGCACCGCGTCCGTGTATTTCCACTCCCTTCTGTCAACACGAAAAACACTCTTCCGACAAGGATACGCCACGCGCCATGCCATTTCCTAACATGATTCAAGTGTTGGAGAAGAAAAGAAAAAAAAAACCTCATCCGTTTGCATCGCACCTTATCTGGTTCCATCTTCTGTCTTCTCACGTCATCGTATCCTTGAGCCAGCAAAGTAAAAAAAAAAAAAAAAGGAAAAAAAAAGGAAAAGGAAAAGGAAAAAAAAAATAATAAGAAGAAGCTCACATTACGACACATTCTCTATTCCGAGCGCTGCCCGTATCACCATGACTCACGTCCTGTCTGCGGGAAGATAGACCCATATTAGGCGTTGGCATAGCCGTGCTGCTCTGTGAATGATTCGCATGTCCCATAGAAGGCACATAGAGCGGGTCTTGCGCGGCCTGCTCATAGGACGGCGGGGCATCTTCCCCGTTCGGTTCTGCGTGGCGAGCTCCGCCCGGTCGCCGAGCGGGAACAAGGGGTCGGACTGTCTGCTGCTGGATAACCCCTTGTTGTTGTGGTTGTTGTTGTGGTTGTGGTTGTGATAGTGGTAGTGGTTGTTGTTGGTGTCGTTGCTGCTGCGGCTGATGCGGCTGCCGAGACATGCTTGGTTGGTGTGAATGGGTGGTCCCCGAGGCTGTCACGGGTGTCGACAAGCTACTTGAACTGCGTCGCTCCGGTGTGATGCCCAGATTCTGGTTCTGGTTTTGAGATGTGCGTCTCTGGTCTCGACTCACGGGCGATGGCCGATGTCCCTGTTGTTCGATAAACTGCTCCGAGAGGGCGCTCTCTCGTCGACGACGCAGTTGTGCGTCTCGGTGTCGCTGATCCTCTTCCTCCTGCAACTGCAACGCTAGTGCCAAGTCCCGATCTTCTTGTTCAGAAGGCGACAGTGTGGCCGCCTCCGCATCGTGCTGCCTGTTTTTGCCACGGTGACCTTGCACCGTCGTCCGGTCTCTGGCGCTGCCGGCAACCGAAGAACCGCCACCATCCGCGTCGGCTTCACCACCTGAGCGAACCACCCTGCAGTCCCCCGACAGAAATTCGGTGTGCTCTCCGTTCACGTCCACCAGACTCTCCCAAACGACTTCTTTATGCTTGTGGAGGCCGGCATCCGTGACGAGACTCAGCAGTTTCAGTGTTTGCGGATGACAATACAGGGTGCTGAAGTGGTCGTTTCGGAATAGAATGGAAAAGGTGCCGGGCCTCATCGCCTTCCCAATCACCTCGATACCCCATGCCGTCAACTGAGTGGCGGATAAGTCCAAAAACATCTTGATCGTCATGATGTCTTGGTACAACTCTTGCTCGTCCTCGGTCAGGCCTTGATCGTCGGACAGCTTATTTGTCAGTTCTTCCTCGTGGAAGAGAAGGTTCTGTACATCTTCGTACGATGCCGCTCGCCGTCTCTCCATCGCACTGTAGGCGGGATCGCTCTGTGCTGGCAGCCAGCCGTGGACCAAGGGAATGGAAAACGCTGCATAGAGGCTCATCTCCATGGTGTTTTCAAAGGTTCCCGGAATCAGGCCGGCACGCTCCGTTGGATCCAGGTTCGTAAGAGACGTGCGCTTATAGGCATTTACCATCTCGGGCGTCGGGACGAAGCGTGGATTCACATTCATGCCAGTATGCAGGCTCTGCAGGAAGGCGTACAGATCAGAAACATCAGGCAGTACCTTGTCAGAACTGGTGCGTCTTGACATGAGTTCGTTCAAGACGGCATTGAGCAGAAGGTCCAAGCTGATCCGCTCTTTCGGTCTCAAAGTCTCTACGAGTGTTTTTTCCGAGCTGTCCGATGGCGTGGTCATCGTCAGGGCGTTGACCAGCGCGACAAGCGGGCATGGACCATTCTCATTCTGTATCAGTATAGGCGAGGTGCGAGGGTTATGGGCTGAGCTCGGATCGTGCCATTGGATATTTTTGATCTGGTACGTCTCGGCTTTTGCATCAACGGGTGGCCGCGATGGAATCCATTTTTGCTTCAAGCCCTTGGATCTCGATGGAAGAGGTGGCTCGCTGTCATGACCTGGATCCACGTCCGTATGGGAGATTTCCGGTGAGTTGGGTAACGTATCAGCATCGATCAGACTCCAGTCGTCGATCCGAGATGCTTGACCCGCATCAGAAGCAGCAGCGAGTCCGGAAGCCTTGGCTTTGCCTTTGTCGATGGCGCCGAAATCGTCCCAGATGTTTTGCTCTTCGAGAATCTCGGGCGAAATGGCCGTGGATGCAGATGTGGATGGGTGTTCGGGAACAGCTCTTCTGTCATGGATCGGACGAGCCTCCTCTTTCCAAGCCGAGGACACATCATCTTCTGGAGACAGCGATATCAAGACGGGTGATGTCGCAGGCCGGCTCGGTTGCGTGAGCAATGGCTTGTCAGTGGCTGCCCACGGATCACTCTCGAGTCCATCAGCTGTAACTGGTCGCGGCTGCGGTGATGGGTGTCTTGTCGAGCCACTCTCCGACTCGGTGACCAGCTGCCATGGGTTGGTGCTTGTTCCGGCATCATGATGAATATCGAGCTTGGAGAATGCGCCGGTCACCAAGGCACCAGACGCTTGGGGAAGGGGCTTCCGCTTAAGGTGAGGATTCGTCGCTAATCGATTGCCGCCTGGTCTGAGAACATCAGGCACGTGCAGCAAGCTACTCGATTCCTTCTCCTTCTCCTTCTCCTCAGAAGGTTGTCTTCTCGCTCCGTTCCACACGTTGCCATCGTCGTCTCCAAGGTTCAGTGGTTCGCCCAGATCGCCAGGTCCCGGCACCGCCGGAGGGCCCGGAAGGCGGGAAGGTGGTCGGGAAACATTCGAGGCAGCTTCACAAGCAGAAGGCTGCTCACGATTTCCACTTGGCGTGTTTTCCCATGGTAATGGTGTGTGCGAAGGCTCGTGTTGTTGGTTTTGCTCGCCGTCTTGCTCTCGGATCGCGGGAGGAGGGGGTTGGTTCAGGTCCAGGTCCAGGTCCTGTGCCACCACCATGGCGCTGTCGTCTGGGCGGCTACGAGGGACCCAACGTTGACCGTTGACCTGACGGAGAGCGGAAGGATCGCACAGGTCTTTCTCTCTTCTCTTCTCTATTGCATCAAGGTGGCCAAGGAAACGGATTGCGAACGATGGTCGACCGCCTGTCGTGTGTCGTGTTGAAACTGACGACCGTCGGGTGGGCGGCGATATGATGTAAGAATTCGAAGGAAGGCGCCGAGCTGCGGCCGGTGGGGCAACAGACGTCCTGGGGGCTTGGCCAGAAGCTGAGTGGACGTTTAATGTCACTTTTGCGGACCCCGGGGACTATGTATATTGTACTTATCGCAGGCAGCCAACGCCAACGCGCGCGACGCGCACGAGAATGAGCCGTTCATGGTGGCTGCCTCGCATCAAGATGGAGCAGCGCAGAACTGCCGCTGATGTCTTTCCTGGAGATATCCTGCTCGGCCAGCACGATGGCCGTCCCGTCGAGAATCAAGGCTGATTTGGATTGCATTGATTGCAGACAAGGAACGAGGCCTCGGAGGCCATGACACTTGTTGCGAGGTCGAAGGTTCGAGGCGTAAGGTGACGGCTTGAGTCTGCGGATGAATTATGATGCGGCCAAAATAAATCCCCGCGGTTTCATCCGGAGGCTCGTGAGCTCCGAGCACGGCAGCTCCAAGTTCTGTTACACCTTGCGAACCACCGCACTTGACGCCGAGCCATTCTTTCATCCGAAGACTTGCATCCGTCACACAGAACGCTCGGCCGTCATTGGAAACAACGAGAAGCATGGATGGACCGCAGGGCGAGCGAAATCAACCCTCGCGGCCTCGGAGAAGCTCGATGGCGAGTGCAAACAATGCGGCAACGATGTCACGATGGCCAACTTGACCAGACGCAGTGCCCCGACCATAGAAGAACCCCCTTTCCGTTCGCGCATCTCTAGATGAGTCTCGTTAATGTCCTCCGCTGCGCGTGCCGGGTTATTCTGCGCCTCGATACGGAATCCTTTCGCCAAAGCGGGAGAAGAAGGAAGAAGGAAATCCGGAAAAAAAAACCAATAAAGACGGCGACGAAATTCCATCCGACATCTTGTGAGTTTTATTGGATACGCACATATCATTCATGCACATATCGTTCAAATTGATTGGGTCGTCGGCTGCCGGACGTCGGGAGAGTCCGGCGATTGCGCCAATCTGGGCATGACTCGGAGGAGGAAAGCTGACTTGATCCAGTTTAGGTGCGACTCCTCTTCTCCACGCTCAAGGACGTTCGACAATCCCACATATGCATGCAGTGCATGCCCTCGAAGACCCTCCCCGAGCCGTTGAACTACATGGCTCAATTTGGATTGTGCTCTTGTGAGCCCGGCAAGTTCATACGAAAGCGAACCCGCAATAGTTCACGTCTAACCTGTTCCTCAAACGGGAAGGTGACATCACATAGCCATGCTCAAATTCTCCACGAATCATGCATGGCTCCTACCGCCGACTCCAGGTCACGACGACCGTCTCCATCGCACGGTACTTGGACCTCATCTGGAACGTCTGCATTTCAGGATCATGCAAAGCAAGTAGCCACCCACCCGGCAGCTCATATATATATTATATATGTATATTATATATGTATATTATATATGTATATATATATATATGTGTGTGTACGTCAAGTATACAGGTACACACATACCGACCAGGTACCTAGGTAGTATGCATATAAGAATAGGATAGATGCCCGCGTATCGTGCCGTCGACTCCCCCAGTACAGCTGGTCAAGCCGTCGTCGCCCGCTCGGGACCTGGCAAGACAGTTTGAACAAGCCTCCTCTGTTTGTGCTTTGCACCGTCAAGATGCATCTTTCTCTCCTTGTAGCTGCCATTGCCACTTTTGGGGACTCAGCCGTGAGCGCCAAACGTCGAGGGCTGGAATTGAGCTATACCCGGCCTTATACCGAAGACGTCGAGTTTCACAACGACCTGGTCAGCATAAAGTCCCACAAGAAGAATCCAAATATCAAGTCGGCCACGTTCCAGCAGCTCATCGATCACAACAACCCGTCTCTCGGCGCATTCACGCAAAGATACTGGTACAATGCCGAATTCTACGCAGGGCCTGGCTCCCCGATCGTGCTCAACGCCCCTGGCGAAAACGCGGCAGATGGCTACGAAGGCTACACGACTAACAAAACACTTCCCGGCATGTTCGCGCAAACCAACGGCGGAGCAGCCATCCTCTTGGAGCACCGCTACTGGGGTGGATCATCTCCCTACCAGAAGCTGACCACCGAGACGCTCCAGTACCTTACGCTAAACCAGTCCATCCAGGACCTCGTCTACTTTGCCAACAATGTCCATTTGCCCTTTGACCCCCACGGCTCTTCGAAGCCGAAGAAGGCCCCCTGGATTCTCTCCGGATGCTCGTATTCCGGTGCCCTGGCGGCCTGGACTCACCATCTCGCCCCGGGGACCTTCTGGGCGTACCATTGCTCGAGTGCTCCTGTAGAGACCATTGGTGACTACTGGCAGTACTTTCAGCCGATAGATGAGGCTCTTCCCCGAAACTGCAGCACTGACTTCAAGAGGATTAGCGCCCATGTCCAAGAGGTTCTGACAACCGGGAGCGAGACGGCCAGGAATCAACTCAAGTCCTGGTTTGGGTTCAACGCCACCCTCGCGGATGACGACTTTGTGGGCGCCATAGCCAGTGAGCTTACCACATGGCAGAACCAGCAGTTTTACTCGGGCTATGGCAACGTCTTCCGCGCCTGTGATTGGATGGAGGTATGTGTCGTGACATGAAGAAGAAGAAGAAGAAATCGAATACGGATAGAGAAAAGTCCTATAAAGCTGACATCGTCAAGGGGTTTTGGCCCAAATCACACAAGACCGTGAGACCCGGGCCCGAAGGGGTAGGACTCTCGCAGAGTTTGCACAACTATGCCAAGTTCTGGAAAGAGTATATGTTGCCGGGACCAGGATGTACGTGGGCCAATACACACAATCTGCCGTCGACCGGTGTGGCCCATGATGACGAAGCACAGGAGACCCCCATGCTGACTTGATGCTAGCTTGCGGCGACAACACGACGGATTGCTATGGCACGCACGACCCGAATGCGGATTTTTACACGAATACCACGGTCAACAATGATTCAAACCGGCAATGGATATGGTTTCTTTGCAACGAGGCGTATGTGCTATTCCTTTGACACTGAAGCGAGGTCTCTTGACTAACTCGTGCGTTTTCTTTTTCGCGTGTTTGTGCCAACTCGCAGCTTCGAATATTGGCAAACCGGCTCCGTCGATTCCACCGTCGGCTGGCCGTCTCCTCTCCTCAACGTCAAGTACTGGCGCCGGATGTGCCCCATCCTCTTTCCCAAAGTCAAGGGACACAAGGTCGGCATGGCCCGGGGCGTCCGCGGTATAGACGTCATCCGCCGCACCGGAGGATGGAGCATGACCAACACGACGCGTCTCCTCTGGGTCAACGGCGAGTACGACCCTTGGCGGGCCGCAAGCGTGGCCAGCGACTTCCGGCCCAGCGGTCCGTTCCTCGGCGACGAGCAACACCCGTCGTATGTGATTCCCAAGTCGTCGCACTGCAACGACGTGATTATGAAGAATGCCGCCGTGAACGAGGCGTCCAGGAAGGTGATGAAGGCCGAGATTAGCAAGATGAAGGAGTGGGTGCACGACTTTTACAAGAGGAAGTAGGCGGGGGGGGGGAGTGTGCAAGGTGTACAGACTTGAATTCATACGAAATGTCACGATGCGTGTTTGTATTTTTCTGCCCCTGCCACGTACTCGTCTTTTTTATTACACACAGGAAATCAAGTCAGGCGTGGTTCAAACGTCGTCGGAATGTATGACGAAATGGTGGAAATCGGCATAAGCCCACTTTACGTTTCCCGTTTTCTGAGAGCGTTGCCGGAAGGGTGGCCATTCGACCAACCGATAGCGAACGGGTGGTGGAATAACTTGCTTTTTCGGAGAAGATTTGGAACCATGTGCTTTGTTGTGGTTATTCTTCTGCACATATATTTTTTTTCTACGAGCATGCATATGCTTGTTACTTAGTGTGTGTTTTTTTTTGGGATTCTACATTTTTCAATATTCTTTCTTGACGTTGAATCATTTTGTATTGTGTCATGTCGACTTTGCACGATTTCTACTGTTTACCGTATTGTGTTAGTGCTTTTGTTTATGTTTTGTTTTGTCCTTGCTTTCCATAATTGGTTCTATTCATTGGCACGTTATTCTATTCTTTGGTTATAATTTCCTTTTTCAAGTATTCTTTTCGAAATCCACCCATTCAATAACGACTCTAGTGCATACCTTGCTTCATTCCTCCCTCGTCACTACTTCCCCCCCCCCCCCCCCCCCCCCCCCCCCCCCCCCCCCCATACTCTCCGTCCCTCCATCTTACAAACACGCCAATCGCCCCCAGACACCAGCAGCCCGCTCAACCAGGCGGCGCAGACGAACCAAGCGGCCCCTCGACCAGACAAGAACGAGACGAAACATAGAATAGGCGGACATGAGAGGAGACGAAAAACGAGGGGGCCCCGAAGACTGGTGAATCGAGGTGAAGCGTCGAGAAAAACAAGCAATACCAGGACAAAGGACGATTCGCGTGACGTCGCCGCGGCGAACAAAGCCATCAGCCGCCGATACGTGAAATGGCGGGCCGCCAACCTGGTCACGTCCGCGTCGCCTCAGTCGCGGCTCACCGTGCCGCTCACCTTTCCTGCCGCCGGGCCGGCTACCTCGCCGAGCGTGCGGGTTTCTGGAGACCGCGAGGAGCGTCTCTTGGAGGTTCCGGGAAATATACCGAGTGTCCGTGTACGAAGCGGAAAAGAGAGAAAGACGGAGACTCTCCATCCGGAACGAGACGGGCAAAAAAAAAAAAAAAGAAGAAGAAGAAATATAGCGGACTCGTCACCGTGACAGCGAAGCTAGAAGAGAAACGAAACAGACTCTCTATCCGGAACAAGACGACGAAAAAAAGAAAAGAAAAGAAACAGACTCTCCATCGCAACGGAAAACGTAGGGGAAAAAAAACACAAATCACGGCACCTCGGAGGATAACTCACTGCCTCACCTCTTTTCTCAAAAGCAGCAACAACCGCCCGACGACATTAACCACCAAAAGAAACCGCCCGACGACATCAACCACCGAAAGAAAAAACGACATCAACAGAAACCCCAAAACATGCTCACCCCGCCACACCCCCTCCCCTGGCTATGGACATGCCACCGCTGCGCAAGCCGGTCCAACATGGCCATCACACGCCGCTGCCTCTCGTGCGGCCACGCCTTCTGCCTCTGGCGGGCAGGGCCCGTTGGGGGTCTCTGCGGCGTCGAGTTCGACTACGAGGGGTGGAGCGCCTGGATGGTCTGGCGGAGGGGGGTTTGTCGGCGGGGCAGGGGGCATGATTGTCTTGTTGACTGCGATTACCCGAGTCAGTGTTTGCGGGAGAGGGGTTTGGGGTTGGGGGGGATGTGTTTATAATGGGGATGATAATGGTGTGGTGGATGATTTTGTGTGATGGGGAGGATATGGTGTGATGGGAGGACATGGTCTGATGGGGACGACATGCTCTGATGACAAGGACGGGACATGTTGATAGATACGAAAAAGTATGATGCCCTGATGGACATCTCGTACGCCAGCCAGACATGCCGCACCCCCAACAGTACACAACGCTCGCAAGGCAAAAAAAGACAAGCGTCGCAAACGCAGCTACACGGCACGCAAACGCCGCAGCCCATCATTATTCCAGCTGACCAACCTACTCGGGACTAATTGTACATGGTAACACCCCCCCAGGCAGCGTGAGCAAAAAGACGCGGTGCCGTCCCAACGCCGCCCACCGCTCCGAGCCCGAGTCGTGCGCCACGACCGCAGGGACAATCGTCGTCATGATGCGTGAATTCCATGCGTGGCCGGGCTCGACGCGCGGCGGGTTTGCTCGCCCCCCCCCCCCCTTTTTTTTTTTTTTTTTCCTTGTCTTTCTTTTCCGTGCCTCGGCGCACTCGTACTCGCCGTTTGTGGCTTCCCCGGACGTGCCGAGACAGGCAACAGTCTGTTGGCAAATCTCGTCGGCGCATGTACGCGGGAAGCAACTCGTCGACTTGAAACTCGAACCGTAAACGTCCATGAATTAACACACACAAAAAAAAAGTACTAGTAGAAGAGGAGGAGGGGAGGAGGGAAGACCACAAAAGCCGTAAACCAAAAAAAGTCCGGAGCCGAGTTCCCCGCCCCCCCCCCCCGTTGATGTATTATACCTCGATGGTCAGGGCCTTCTTCTTCTTCTGCTCCACCTTGAGTAGTAGTGCGCGATTGATGTGCGGCAAAACACCGCCGAAAGCAATGGTCGCGCGGATCAGGGTATCGAGCTCTTCGTCGCCACGGATGGCCAGTTGCAGGTGACGAGGGGTTATGCGCTTGACCTTGAGGTCCTTGGCCGCGTTCTGCAAGATGGAGAAAAAAGAAACACGTCAGCACGAGAGCAAGCACACGCGACACCGTCAAGGACAGTGACCATGACCAGGAACCGGAAACAAACGTACACCAGCCAGCTCAAGTACTTCGGCAGTCAGGTACTCCAATACGGCCGTGACGTAGACAGCAGCCTTGGCGCCAACACGCATTTTGTTCTGGGTATTTTGCTTGAGGAATCGCTTGACACGACCGCAGGGGAACTACAAAACCAGGTCTTGTCAGCAATTAGCCACCCACGTTGGATGCGTCCACGACGGTGCGGTTCGCGCCGCGCGTCTATCGCTTCGCGTAACATCTCCCCCTTCCCCCCTTCCCCCCCTGTCACCCTATGTATCGGCGTTGCTTTGTGGCCCATGGCACAGTCCAAGCTGTTGAATCATCGACATGGACAAGCTCCAGGACGGATCGTGGCTAGCTTCGGACGAGGCAAATCGCACATGACCAGACGAAGGCTTTGCGTAAATTGCGCAGCGAGCACAGGCGACGACAGGACGCGTACCATCCGCGCGAAGGGGAGGGCAGGGAAGACGGCGCGCGTTCAGGCAGACGAGATGGATATGAAGAACTATTATGCGCGGTGGCATCTCGTGGACAAAACCCGCCCGACGACACGGATGGCCAGAACGTCGGGCACGGTCGACAAAGGCAGCTCAGGCGTCTTACCTGCAGACCAGCTCGCGCCGAGTGGCTCTGCTGCTTCTTGTGGCCCTCGGCGCTCGTCTTGCCTCCGGAGCTCTTACCCCCGGACGACTTTCCTTTTCCGCCAGGCATCGTGGGCCGATGGACAGGGTCCTGAAGGCGCGGGATTTGTGACGGAGGGAGTTGGGATTTGCGACGGCTAGGAGGCGGAGGCGGGTTGCGGGTTGCGGGAGATCAGGACGCGTTGGTGACGGCGAGAGCGTTGGTGGGATGTTTGGGCGGGAAAAAAAAATATTTTTTTAAAAAAAAATCCTGAAGAGTGTTGACCGAGACGAGCGGATGATGCAGCGGAGGCGGAAATTGAGGCTGCTGGGGGGGGAGGTGGTAAGAGGGGGGCCACCGAGACGGAGAATGTTGTTGTCGTGTCGGGTCGTGTGGCGCCAAGGCCGCCTGGCAGCTCGAGAGTCGAGACGTGCAAGGGAAAAGGCAACGGGGTCCGTCGCGCCCAGCTCAGAGCTGCCCGCCAGCTGTCCGCCAGCTGCCGGTGGGCAGCACGCGCGGCCTTGTGGTCTCCGCGTCTGGGTCTGGGTCTGGGTCTGGGTCTGGGTCTGGGTCTGGGTCTGGGTCTGGGTCTGGGTCTGGGTCTGGGTCTGTTCGCGCTGGGATGGGAACAAACATGTTCCCCCTTCCGGTGCCCCGCCATGCAACCAGCACCCGCGTCGCGTCGCGTCACGTGATTGACCATCCGTCGAGCTGGCCGAGGGCGGGGGTCGGGCCCCGGGACGCACGTCGCAGCAGCGCAGGTCGACGAGGGCGAGAGCGGAAAAGAGCGGTTCGGTCCAGGCCCGTCGGTTCGTCTTTCGTCGGTCGGGTGTGCGCACGAGGTCGGGCATGGCGGCCCCATGCCCGGGAGGCGCATCATCAAGGATGCATTGTCGGTGTTGGGTAGAGGAGCTGTTGCTGATACTCCAGAGTTCAGTTCCGTGTCGCCTTGCAGATGCAAGTCCGCTTCTGGCCTGGGCAGCTCGGCTTCGGAAGTTGGGGGGGGTCGTCCCGCTGTGGCTGGTGGCGGGCGCCACACAGCACGACTGATTCAAGCCACTTGCACAAAACAGAATCAGTGCGGGTAGATTCCAGACTGCACAAATATCTTGGACCACTGAAGCATAAAGTAAAAAGAGAAAAGAAAGAAGAAAAAAAGAAAAAAAGAAGAAGAAGGAAAAGGAAAAGGAAAAGGAACAGAAAGAAAAAGAAAGAAGAAAAGGGAAAGGGAAAGGGAAGGGGAAGGGGAAAAAAAGAGAAGAAAAGAGAAAAGAAAGAAAGAAAAATTCCAAGCATCGCCCCGACCACATACATACATCTCTTTGTCCAGTTGTCCCAACCAACATCGCTTATCCACGCCCGATTAGGAAATCGAAACTCCCAAACGGCCAGCCAGTGACTCGGTGCCAACGTCTCTTTGATCAAGCCTCGGGTGGAAAGTCACAGCTCGACGAGGAGTTGTCAAAGGGGAACTTGTCTGGACTTTTCTTTTTTGTCTCGGTAGATCAGAGGCGATGCGTCGTCAAAAATAGCATATAAAAGTCGGGGCTGGTCCCGAGCATGATTTCTTTACTCATCTTTTCGTATAGCTCCGTAGTGATTGGGTTCCAAATCGGACTGTATTGGATAGTGCATTCCTCTGTCAGTTGACGAGAAGAAGAAGAAAAGACAGGAAGAAAGAAAGAAATGGCCATTCTTGGCCGCGTGACCCTCAACGATGGCGGGTTTCACCCCCCCTACGAACCCCTCAACGACCACATCCAGCTCCCCCAGTTCCTCCCCCGGACCAGATGGCCGAGCGAGCACGCCGCCACGGAGCTCCAATCCGCTCGCATCGTCACACCCGTCCACGGCGCCGATGCAGCCACGACCGAGCGGCTTCGTAGGGAGCTGTGTGACCCCGTCGCCGGCACATATCGCCACCTGGAGCCCATGCCGCCATTCGACAACAACGACCGCGTCTACTTTGACATGCCGTGGCATGTCCACCTCGCGACCGTGCACAACCTCTTCCACAGGACCATCCAGTCCTCCCGGGGCGGGCTGGCCGCCTGCGAAATGGGCGCGCTCCTCCGCATCGTATCGTACGGCATGTTCAACAGCATGGCCTTTTTCGAAGCCTACCATGTGCGCGGCCTGCCCGTGACTGCTCCTCCGCGGACCAGGCCCAACACCTTTGAGGAGACGTGGAACGACCGGTTCGACATGCCGACCAAACTGGGAAGATTCAGCGACGGCAGGGAGATCCGTGGCACCGAGGAATGCAAGGCCAGGCTGTGGACGAGGCGCTACGTCGTTGTGCCCGTCCTGTACGGCGCCGACACCCGTCAATGGGGCATGACCGTCTTTGACCGTTCAGAGGGCCACCTGTACATATTCGACTGCGGAGAGGCCGAGTTCAGGGACGAGCGAGTCAAGTCGTGCGTGCACTTCTGGATCGAATTCTGGAACGCGCTCGGCATGGCCAACACGTTTTACTACTTTGTGCAGGACGTCACGCAGCAGCCGCACGTGGGTGAATCGGGATACCTCGGCGTCATCTGGCTCATGGACACGCTGCGCAACCAGGTCGGGCACGTCGTGAGCACGCGGGACGAGGGCGTTTGCAGAAAAGACGTCGACGTCTGCGAACCAGACATCAAGATGCCCTTCCAGAGCGGCCTGTACCTCCGCGACTGGGTCCCCGACGGATGCGGCACCGCGAGGGCCGCCATCATGGGCGTCAGGAGGATCATACGCATCATGCTCTGCAACGAGCTCGGTCTCAGGAACCACCCCGTCATGACGAAGCGGTACGTCAACGCCGCGGACGCCTCGGACCCGTTCCCGTCGGCCTGGGCCATCCTCTCGCTGCTCACGCGCGAAATCGTCCACAACGACGGCTGGCTGCCGTCTTCGAGCTTCTGGACAGGCCGCGGCGGACCGCAGTTTGCCTTGCCCATGAGGACCGGCATCAAGCCCTACGACCGGCACCAGCCGCGGCGGATCCGTCCTGCACTCGACGAGGAACAGCACCTCGTCGAGGTCAGGGAGCAGAACCTCTCGAGCCGGGGCTGGGATGCGCCGACCTGGCCAGAGGGCGTCATCTACACGCCCACGAATCCCATCACGCGCCCCCTTCCGATGGTGCAGCTTCGTGCGACGCGTCTGACGACGGTGCAGTCCGACGGTGCGTCGTCGTCGTTCCGACTCGATCTGGCCAACACGCTTGCCCGACAGGGCTATGAGGACTTGGACGATTCCGTCGACATCTCGCTGGACCCGAGCCGCGATGCTGGCCACCAGGGGGCAGCAGATGATGCGGGCTTGTTGCACTACACCATGTCCATTCGTGTTGGCGAGGATGCGCCTGTGTGCGCGCACTTTGCGCTTCCCGTTGGAGGCGCCCAGCAGGCCGGCGAGGGAGCTGCGTCGTCGTCGTCGTCGTTTTGAAAAGGGCAACGATGTCCAAGAGTGGCGGGACGAGATGGAAACCATTCGGGGTGCCGCCGCCTCTTGAGGATTTTGGTGTCTCGCACCTTTTGGCGCAGCCTGCCCTGTGCGGAGTTGTCGGACGCCGGTCCGTTTCTATAAATTTCTTTGTTATATCATGTATCATATATTCTTTGCGCGGGGTAGTGGGGGGTGATGCTTGGGCCGGGCCAATGAATTTGTTGACATGTGCGACGTCACGCGCTTTTATTCAGTCTGATGTAATTCTTTTGAATTTTGAACTTGAGCCGCGTTCCTCGAGTTACTGTACGGGACGGATGCTTCTGGCCGTCGCCTACATCATGAGTATATAGGGACGAATGGTTTGCATGGGTACGTCAGCCAACCAGCGATGCCAAAGAAGAAAAAGGGATGCGACAGTAGTTGCCCTTTTAATTGTCCAAAAAAAAAAATCATCGACATGGCGATGCGACGAAGCTGCAAAGGCCTCATTGAGAAGTCTCTTGGTCGCATGAGCTGGCGGCCGTGGTCCGGCCGATCGAAAAGGTCACTTGTTTGAAGACGCACAGCATGTGGCGTGCATGACGCATTTGCGTAGCGCATCCCACGCCGGATTGAACCATTCGCGTCCGGTCCTCCGTCAAGGAGCCAATGAGATGAAGCACATGGCGAGCTGGTGTCCTGCCCCAAGCAAAGAAGACCTGGTGTTGGTTGATGGTGCACCTGATGATGCGGTGCCGGCGCGAGGCAGATGCCGGGCGTTGATGGATTCGTTTTTCATCATCATCAGTACTACTTTTCCTCCGGACGACAGGAGGGGAGAGGCCTTTTAGATGGAAAGCAGCCATCCACATCCATCCATCTACTTGGAAGCTACCAACGCCCCGCTAGCAGACAGCCATCACTCTCGTTCGGCGCACAATGCAGTGCAACCTGCGGATAGCCTGGAACAATGCGTTCAAGATTTCCTCCTCCTTCGCCTGCATGTCCCATTTGTAGCCATGTCAAATGCTGCTCCAATGCTGTCGCCGAATATGCAGGTGGGGGAGCGCATCTCGGTTTGGTACCACGCTGCCGCATCTGCGCAAAGTACATTGCACATGCTGCTGTAAATGTATGCAAGTACCTTGGGTAGGGATCCTCGTGACAGACCTACCTCGTGGGGACGCACCAAGTTCCTGCCTTACGTTAAGTACCTAGGTACCTAGGTAGGTACTTCTTAGGAGGCAGTTCTGGGCGTTCTAGCTGCTATCCTGGCCACAACATCCCCCAGTGCCGTACCGACTAGTATCTCCGATTTCGTGGCGCCGTCAATCCAAACATGCCGTTGTGCTGTTGACGGCCGAGGGCCCTCCGCGCCGTCTTGCCTGACGGAAGCCGAGGAGATGAGCCTGGCATGGCAGGATTCAAGACTTCTCATGACGCCAAGACTCTCAATTAGCCTCCGATATTGCTGGAATTTGGATGCTGGCGCAATAGCGTAGCCGACTGTTTAACTCAGGGGGTCCCTCTCATGTGCTGGTCCAAAGGAAATTGGATGGAGCACGCTTATTTATTCCGCGAATTGGTCTCTGGTGCTCCCAAGTCGTAGATACTGTAGGTACTGTAGTTTGTACAGTATGTATGTGGGTATGTGCACATGTACAAAATCGTCTATTTTTAAATCTCCAGGCATGGCCTGCATGTCGTTGCGCCAAGCCGAGGTTCTGAAACTGCGAGGCGCGTTGGGGAGAGGCATCACTCGGTCTTTTTTTTTTTTTTTTTTTTTTTTTTTTTTTTTTTTTTTTTTTTTTTTTCTTTCCTTGTTGCGTGCATTTTCGCACTGGGGGCCGGTCGATCCGCTGCCGCACTGTAAATTGCTTCGGCGCTTTTCCTGTCCCTGACGAGGGAGCAGGCTAGTGTTTGTGGATGACAACTGTCAAGTCCAAAGCCCTCGTTGCCACGACGCTGGGGAAGCCGACCAACAATACATAATGCTCTGCTCTCGGTGGGATCGAGCAAGGTCGATAGACGTGTTGCTCCCGGCCACCACGGCGTTCGTAGTCGAGCGACGAGGGGAGAGGGGCTTTTCGGTGCACCTGCGCCGAACAAGGGAGCAGCTGAAAGGAGTCTGTGTGATGGGACCAGATGGCAGTGATCCGATGACGGGCAATTTGCGACGAAGGATGTCGACGTCGGAGTCGCCGTGCGTCATCTGGTCCGGTACTGCGGGTTCGGATTCCAGAAGTCATGTCGGAATCTGCTCGCCTCACTTCCGAGTTGTTTTCTCGCAGCAACCCCAGGTGACGCAAGGCGAGATGCAGGGCAGGGGAGGAGCAGTCTGGTCCACTTGACCCCTTTTTCTGGGTTTGGGCAGGAGCGACTGACAGACAGACAGGTGGTGTTGCCGAGGGGGAGAGGGGGAGAGGGGGAGAGGACCCTTGATGTCCCCCCTCGTTTTCTGTTGGAAATTGACGTCCAAAAATACAACAAGACGAAAATAAAAATGTCCTCCTGAACGCGTCCTTGTCCTCATCTAGAGCAAAGGGAAGTATGTATATATCTAATATGTATGTATGCACTTAATGTAAATACTTACATATGTGCAGAAACACAAGGACCGGGCGGCGTGCTTCTCGCACAACCGATGGGCAAATGTACGTATGTACATATGTACGTGCTAGGAATGGCAGCAGGTGCGGATCTGGTGCGGATGGGAGCATCACAGCCGCGTTTGAGGTGTTTGTGGTGTGGGCGATGTTGGAGTTGTACATATGCACATACAACTTACCAAGTACCTATGTACGAGTCCAGCACCAGGCAGCGCGTTAGCGTCTTTCCGGGACGGCGGCTGGACCCGTTGACGGGTTTGACTGTGCACATGTAATTTATGTAATGTGTAGACGTGTAGAGGTTCCAACGCCGTGGCCGAGATGCTGCCAGGACGAGCCTGTGGCCGGGTAACGCGACACGCGTCGTCGACTGGACGTGGACGGACTCGCAAAGCCTGCAGGTGGTCTGCGCACCTCAAGCTGACCAGGCGCCCCGACGCGCCCCCCGCCCGCAGGAACAGGCGGCGGGCAGCTCTGAAATGGCATGGCATGGACTTGGCATGGGCATGGAGACGACGCGCATGGTTCCAGGGCTGCGGGCGCCCGGGGCTCCCCCGCACGCCGCACGCATCATGGACGGCCCGCCCGTGGGCAGGCAGGCAGGCAGGCAGGCAGGCAGGCAGGACCAAGGTTTTGCACCAGACGCACGCACCGCCGTCTCTGCATCGCCTGGAACGATCAAAGCAGGATGCAGCGGCAGAGGCACAGCGGCACAGCGGCAGATGGGCTCGAGTGATGCATGCCTCATGGCTGGGTGCATCGCCTGACGGCCGGATGGATGGAGGCGTGGAGGCGTGGAGGCGACGCCCGCACTGTGCCTAGCAGAACTGCATCATTGATCCTGTCGCTGGCGCTGCTGCCAGGCCTTTGTTGCCCCCTCCTCCCCCCGCCCCCCTTCTCCTCCCCCCCTTCTCCTCCCCTCCTCCCCTCCCCCTCCCACGACCCCCCCTTGTCTGCTCCCCCGGACAAGCGTCGTGTCACCGGGGCGCTTCGTGAGCCCCAAGCTACCCCGCCGAGGGCTCCAGCGGTTCTTGGTTACATGCACATTGTCCTTTATCATGGTGCATGCGGATTTGTGGACGTTGCGGGAAGTGGTGGCCACTACGGAGATCAGACAGATCAGGCGGATCAGACAATGAGGTCAACTGGCCCCGGTGTTTTTGCCTGCGAGACTGCAGTGACGAGACCGCAGCGACCCGGTCCTCCAGGCCCCTCGCTGGCCCTAGCCCTGCCCGCATCTGGTGGAGCCAGCGGCCAGCGGCCAGGAGAGCCAGCGGCCGTCCGCAGTGCCAAGCGCAGCATCCGCACCCTGACGCACTGTGTTCAACCCTCAACATTCACCCGTCAGCCACCCGCCACGCACCCGCCACCACCCGCCACCACCAATCACCGTCAATCGCCACGCCCTAATCGCCAACATCGGCCACGACACGATCGTGTGGGAGAGCAACGACTCGCAGAGGGGCACAGGTGACGGGAACAACGATCCAACAGCAGGACGCAGCCAAGGTGCGTCGTGACGGGAGAAGCGTCCACCAACTTAGGTAGGGAGGACCTCGCACCCAGAACCGGCCCAAGACCGGCCCAGGACCGACCCAGGACCGACCAAGAACCGACCAAGAACCCACGCACCATGGCGAGTGTCGACCGTCCCAGACATGCACGAAAACAATGGGTCGAACGCTGCCCCGACGGGCAAGTCTGCTGGTGTCGAATGTCGAGTGTCGACATTGGCGTGTCGAGTGTCGAGTGTCGAGCAGTACTCGGTGTCGAGTCTAGTGCCAGACCAGACCTGCCAGACCTGCCAGACCTGCCAGACCTGCCAGACCTGCCAGACCTGCCAGACAAGCCCACGCCGGCTCAAGTCGATCGTGGGCAAGCTGGTCAAGTGAAGTGAAGTGGTCGAGAGGCTAATTGGGCCACTGGCCTGTCTGACCCCGGTGCGGTTGCCATCACGGCATGTTCGCGACCAGCAGGCGTCTGGCCTGGTCTGGGTCCTGCCTGCCTGGCTCTTCTCGTGGCTGGCCCCAGTGCGTGCGCCCTCTGTGGCCCCGCCCCCCCGTCACCCAGGGTTTTTTTTTTTTTTTTTTTTTTTTTTTCCTTTTCCCTTTTCTTTTAATTATTCATTATTATTATTATTATTATTATTTCACCACACATGCGGCGGCAGTCTTAATTTTGCTGCCTCCCCCAAACCCTCTTCTGGAGGATCACGGCCTGGACTGCTCTCCTTGCTCCCTCGGCCTATTTTATTCCCTCTCTTTTTCCTTTTCCTTTTTCCATTTCCCTTTCCCCGTCCCTTCGTCCTTTCCGTTTCTCTCCCTCACAGAGCGTGCCCGCTGCGACACTCCAGGCGGATGAGTACGACGTGTGACTTGGCCACCGTGACTCCTGAAGCCTCTTCTCCCTGATCGCCTATTCGCAGCCTCTCCCGGCCACCAAGGACACGCTACGCTGCTACGCCACCCCATCCATTTCGACACCTCGTCGTCGCCTCGGCTTTCTGGAATTTCCGGGAAATCCTGGACACGCGCCGCGTGCTTCGCCGTGGGGGTGCCTTTCACCAACCCACTCCGTCTCAATTGCCTCGTCGCTGGCTGCCTGAATCCTGCCTATCCCTTGACCGCGGGCAGATCTGGGGATTGATACATCAGCCCGGTCTCCAAACTTCACCGCCTGCCGTAGGCCTTGGCTCTGTGTGTCCCCAGCTTTCCTCCGCATCTGCACCTGGTGCTGGTGGCTTCGTGCGTCGCCCCGAGCAGGATTTTTGCCTGCTGTTCCTTGGGTAGGAGGGTTGGATCGTCGCCGTTTTCGCCTCTTCAAAGTCGTCTTCAGTCTTGTGCGCCATTCTTGTTACGCCTTGTCCTCGCTGTTACGATTCGACAAATTCGACACTTCTCACGCATCTGACGACCAATCATTCGCCGACGCCTCAATCGATAGTGTAACAATCATCAAACGACCATCGTCCGATCTCAGCAATTAGTTTCTTCTCGAACTGCGCATCGTCACACGAATTTCTTGGACTTGTGTCGTGCCTCTAGGATATCGTGGGCTCATTCCGGCCGAAACTTGCCCGTCTAATCATTCCATCTGTCCAAGTGTATCGAGTTTCCCAGCATCACATACATTATCCGGCACGGCTTCGCAATCATGAGTCAACAACCTCATGACATGGGCTACCTCGACTATGCGGCCCCTTCGGGTCGCTCGCCGACGTCTTCGAGGCAAACCTACGGAGTCGGCTTTGCGTCCGGCCTCACGCTTCCTCGCCAGTCCCAGAGACCGTTCGACGTCCACATGGGTTCGTCCGCCTTGTACTCTTCCGATAGAATTAGCGGCGGCTATAACCCAAGAGCCCTGGAAACCTTGGGGGGGGCGGGTGGCATACCAAGCGCGTACATGTTGGACAACGGACAATCTTGGAACTATAACTCGGCTAGCATTGCCACAGTCAGTGGTGCTGTTAACGGACCAGGCCGTCAACGAAATGTGAACCGACGGGCTGCACTGCCCCAAGTATGTATTGTCAACATTGCCCGCGACCATCAAAAGTCACCTCGTGGGAAAAAAAAACAAAGGCTGATAAAACATTTCTTCTAGAATTGGACGGACCAGAGTGGCATCAGCATGGGTCATGTCGCTGCCCTTCAATCGTTTCCAGCCGGTCTCGGTAACGGGCAAATGTCCAGTGGCGGACTTCGTGTCGACCATGGCCAGTCTCACACCTCCCCAGACCTTCGCTCAACAGCCTCGGATGGCGATCAGCTGATTCCTACCGCTATTGTCATCAAGAACATACCCTTTGCTGTCCGCAAGGAGACCCTAGCATCCATTATGCTGGAAATGAATCTACCCCAGCCCTATGCCTTCAACTACCACTTTGACAACGGTGTTTTCCGGGGTCTCGCCTTTGCCAATTTTCAATCGGCCGAAGATACCCGAGTCGTCATCGAGGCCATGAACGGCATGGATGTTCATGGGCGGAAACTACGCGTGGAATACAAGAAAATGCTACCCGAAGCCGAGCGTGAGCGAATCGAACGCGAGAAGCGAGAAAGACGTGGCCAACTGGAGGAGCAGCATCGTGCCCCCATGCTGCATCAACAAAGTTCCGTTCAGTCTCTGGGCAGCTTATCGCAAGCTCAACAGCGGGTTCCCTCATCTCACTTGGGTTAGTTTTTTTTTTCCCTTTCCCCCCCATCTGACTTACGGTATATGCAACTATGTACTTACGCGCTGGAAACCCTCTGTCACAGGTGATGTGGACTTGAACGATCCTCAGAGTCTTGAATTTTACACCGAATTGGTCATGTTCAAGCGAGACGAGACCCGTGAGATCCTCGTCTTCCCTCCTGGCATCAGCCCCGAGCACCGTCGGTCGATCCATATCCTGGCTCATCACATGGGACTGGAGCATCAGTCCATGGGCGAAGCTGACTCTCGACAATTGACTGTTCTGAAGCGACAACAACCATCGCCTACTTCCAACGTGCAAAACCTGCCAGCCAATAGCTTGGACGCACATAAGCGTGGCTTGAGCCGTGCGGCTACTTTCGACTTCGCCGCGGGCAACAACTACTCGCAGTTGCTCGGTCGCCAGGGCCCAACACTAGAGCTTCCTGGTAGCCCGGACGGGAACGGTCTGCCGAACAATCTGAGAGCGGCAAAGAGTTTTGCGGATCTCAGGTCGTTCACGCCCAGTCCTTCTCAGGCGTCGTCAAGCTATCTTGGCGCGGGTTCCGCCATGAACAATATGGGACCGGGCTCGACTGCCCGGTTTGGTGACTATGTCGGACAGTCTGGACACGTTGGCAATCCAGGTACCCCAGGACCCAACAAAGGAGATGGCCTCATTGCCGGCTTGAGCGGACTCACACTTAGCCCATACGACTCGAATTCGCTGCAGTCAGCCGGTAGGATCGCTCCCGGAGCTATTGGTAGCCAGCGCCCTGGTGCCGCGAACAGCAAACAGGCTGTTCCTGAGAGACAACCTCGTGGGCCTGAGTGGGAATCATCTGCTGGGTTTGCCAGTCGGAGTCGAGCCAATGGCCACATGCAGCGAAGTAGCGGCATGTCTACCGAAGTTTCGCCTCGATACAGCGAATTCGGGAACTAATCTCTTCCGAGGAAACACAAAAAAAAAACAAAAAACAAAAAAAAAACAGACGCATCAGACAATGGCGTTCCAGTCGCGGTCAATACGAGGGCTGGTGTCGGACATCGCCAAGTTTCCCTCGCCGGGCGGCCCTCGACCTGCACCTCACTGTACAGCACAATTTGCTACACTACGATGCGACACGGGCAAGCTCAGTCGACTTTTTGGGCTCCTTGGTTAACGACTTTTGTAATACTGATACTTGCTTGCCCTTTTTTCCCATTCCCATTCTTGTTCTTTTTTTTTTGGGTTCGCACGTTGGCGGACGGGGAGGATCGAGAGTTTCACGCAATCTGACTTGGCGAGGCATTGCAACATATATATATATATATATATATATATGCGTGTGTGTGTGCGTGTATGCGTTGTCGGCTCATCGTTTTGACGAAGACCGTCCGGCAGGTGTGCGGCAGCGAAGCAAAGGCTCCTCCTGCACCTATCGAACCATTGATTGATGATTATATCAAGACGCCGACGAGAGCATGGTTTTTACGGACCTAAACAGCAGATACTTCAGCACACATATATGGGCGACCATTACGAACGACAACGAATGAGTGGCTCCCACTTTTCATTCAGCTCAAAGCTTGCTCATTGCATCTTTTGCCGATAAAAGATCTACGAAAAATAATTTTGAAATCATTCTTGACGATAACGACGTTTCACGAGTTTCACGTCTAGACAACCGCACTGACCTCTTCCTCCCGACGTGTCCTCGGCGCGCCGGTCGTGGGAAGAGTTGCACTAGCGACGAGCACGAGCGTACTTATATCCACCACCATAATACCCGGTCATCCCTCGGCCATCATGGTTCGGGCGTCGAGGCACAAAAACGTACTCCGCACGTGATGGTCATTATAGCAGGTGGCACGTTGATGCGAAGAAGTGAAGTCTTTTTTTCTTCTATTTTTTGTGTGATTTCTTTCTTGATTTCTTGTTTGATTCTTCTTTTTTTTCCCTTGGATTTCTTTAGGCAACGAGCGAGACACAAAAGTCGCCCCCGAAGAGAGTCAACACAAGGGCAAATGACAATGGGTCGTCGTCTCGCGCCAAAAGATTCTTATCTGGAATTTGCGCATTGCTTTTTTTCTTCTTCTTTGCCCTTTGCTTCGTCGGGTTCTGCACAAAACCCAGACAGGTCGTTCTTCTGGCTCTAATCCATCTGCGAGGTCGGTTCAATGGCCTTTCTACGCATGTCGTGGCAAAAAAAAAACACACAAAAAAAAAACAAGGGTTTAGTGGACAAGTTTGCTGATGCATCGTGGCGTTGGGGCCTGCATTTGCTGGACATGTGCCGAGTTTTTGGAGCAATTGCAACATGTCATGTGAACGGTGGATGCTTTGGTGCCTGCGCGATGTGCATGGCGGATCAGAACCTGGTAGGAGTCGGGGTTTTTTTTTCTGCTTGAGTATAGATGCATGTGGACACGAGAGGGAGCGGCCGACAGGGATGAGAAGGCACTTGGAAATGGCTTCACATCACGGGGCCGGAGCAGACGGACATGGAAAAGGGAGAGGATTCGACTGGGCATGTCAGAGATGGTGTGCCCTATCCAGGGCTTGGTCCGGGACAAAAAAGGGGGCCGTGTTGGAAAGAGATTCACATAGGATGCGGCAGTGTACGAATTGACATTGAGAGGTCTGTTGCAGCGATTTTATTTTTCCCTTGCCACCCGGAGTAGGAAGTCTTGCATGTGACCCAGGCATATATATATACCTACATACATATGTATGTATGTACATATATGTATGTACATCTTGGGGAGAAGAGCCATCAGAACTCGACTGTCACCAGGTCGGTCATGAGTGAGCCACGGATCCCGGAGCGGCACCGACGTCGAAGACTTGTCGGCGGAGGGCGTGGAACGCGTGGAGTCCCCTCTTGGCGGGTATTTTTTTTTCCGAGATCAGGCCCGGCAGTACGGGCGCGTCGAAGCCAAGAAGAAGCCAGGTGTGGTCACGGAGGGCCGACCCGGACGACGACCTTGCCAAAGGCGGTCCCGTCTTCCAGGTACCGCAGGGCATCCCGGGCCTGGCGAAAGGCAAAGACGGTATCGACGAGGGGCCGGATCTGGCGATGGCAATAGAAGCGAAGCATATCCTCGAAGCGGTCCCTGCCGCCGCCGACGACAGCCCCGAGGGTAGCGCAGCGACGCAACGCCAGCTCGTTGACGTCGTCGGCGTGAAGTTCAGGCGACCGAGGCCCATTCCTGCCGGCGCCGCGGCCGGGCTCAAAACCCCCGGTAATACCGGAGAGGTATCCGACGCAGGAGATGGCGCCGCCAAAGGCAACGCTCTGGAAGCTCTTGCGGAGGGCGCGGGCGTGCGGGACCGACTCGAGGATGACGTCGGCGCCGCGCCCGGCCGTGGCGTCCATGACGGGCTTGTGCCAGTCCCAGTGCGTGTTGGAGTTGAAGCCGTGGTCGGCGCCGAGGCGGGTCGCGCGTCCGAGATGCGCGTCCGAGGGGGCCGCGATGATGGTCTTGTGGCCTGCTGCGTGGGCGATTTGGAGGCCCGCGAGGGATACGTCGTTTGTGCCCTGGAGGAAGACGTAGGGGGGGGTGTCGTCGGTCCCGAGAGGTTGGTTGGATGGTCTCATCCATGTGAGGGCGCTCCAGGCTGTTACGGCGGAAGAGGGGAGACAGGCTGCCTGCTCGTCGGTGAGGTAGCCCGGGACGCGCACGAGGCCCGAGGCCGGGAAGACGCGGTACTCGGCTAGGACGCCGGGGAGGGGGACGCCGAGCCCGCTTGCTAGGTGGTCTTGCCGGAGCGGGCCCTGGAGGTGCGACTGGAGGACGATGGACGCCACGCGTGTTCCGGGCGGGAGGACGGGGGACCGGCTCCGGACCACGGTGCCGCACATGTCTGAGCAGGGGACGATGCGGCCGGGGTGCTGCGTGGAGTTGTACCGGCCGGTGCATACTATGGAGCGTTAGCTTTGTTCTTTCTTTTCTCTTCTCTTTCTTCCTCTCTTTCTTTCTTTATTCTTTCTCTTTTTTTTTTTCCCCTCCTCTTCTTCTTCTGGCTCTTTTCGTAAAACATTTCCCACCCTCTACCCCGTCCTCCATGCAACATGTCCCAAAACGGTACATGCCTCTCGACAAAAACAAAAAGAGGACGTCCCTCACCTTCGACATCCCGCAGATTGAGGCCCACGGCGTGAATCCGCACCAGGACCTCGCCGTCGCGCGGCGCCGGCACGACCACGTCGTCGTCCTCGCGCAGCTCGTCGAGGCCGTTGAGCGCCGTGGTCCACTGCCTCATGGTGCTGGGGACGGCCGCGTCGTCGTCGGGTTTGCTCTCGGGGCTGGCGAAGGGGCGACTGAGGAAGCTGGAGAGGTAGGATGCCAGGGGCATGTTGTGGGGGAAGTGATGAACCTTTCTTTTTCCTTCCTTCTTTTTATTTTCCTTTTTTTTTTGTCTTTTTTTATCTTTTTTTTTTTTTTTCCTTTTTCTTCGTATTTTCCTTTTCTTTTCCTTTCTTTCTTTCTTTCTTTCTTTCTTCCGTTCACCCTTCCAATTCTCTTCTTCCAAGTCGTCAATTCTTTATCCAGCCCAGCAAACAAAAGCAAAACACCAAGTGCGATCTTGTCTCGCAGGCGTCGTGGCGGATGGACGTGAAAGCGGGGACAGCGGCGCTCAACAAAACGTCCCAGTCGTTGAAACGGCATCGGCCTCGCCCCCCCGCATGGGCTCTCCGCCTGGCCCATCCGGCAGGCCGTGCGCGTATCGGGTCGGGGTGAGCGGGGTTAGCGCCCTTTTTCGCCACGGCCGCCGACGGGGTGGACCCCCACGGGGGGCGGCTCCGGCCGGACACGCTCGCCGTCTCCACATTCGGCTTCGCCCGCGTCACGTGCGCGGCTGGGTACACATGACCGACTGCTTTTCCGCTCCAGTTTTTATTTCCAAAGCGAGCAGCGCGCGGGCAACTCAAAATCGTCAAGACATCCTCTGCTTTCCAGTGGAAGACGGTTCACACGACAACGTTCAACATCCCAAAACAGACTTTTTTTTTTGTCTCTCTTCCTCTCCGTCTTGTTGCTCTCTTTTTTCTTTTTTTTCTTGTGCCTCTTCCCTGCTTTTTCACCGGTTTGATCTCCGGGGAAGAAGCAAAAAGGGACCAAGAACCAATCATGTCCTGCGCCTCGTCTTGTCCGAGAGACATGCCCACGTCTGCATCGTCCACCGGCATGTCATGCCCCTCGTGGTAGCAACGCGTTCTACGTACTCGCAACTACGCCAACCGGCCAAGCTCTCCCCGTCCCCGTTTCCCTCGCTTCGTTTTCTTCTTCTTTTCGTCTCGTGCCAAGGTCTCGGCTCCCCCCCTTCTCTCAGACATTTCGTGGACGAGAAGCGGTCAAGACGGCCATGTTTCAAAGAAATTCGCCTCCTTGATTGGCACCGCGGCCCGCCTCTGCAAGCGGTGCTCTGGAATGTATGAGGATTCCCCAGTGACGGGAGCAGTCGGTTTCGTTTTGTGTGTTTGCCGCGCGTCGTGCTTGGTGGTGTCATGTATAGGAGTATAGGAGTATATATAGCCGTCCCCGAGGCGTAATCTCGAACTCTTCCTTTTCTCAGCAGAACCCTCCTCCTTTCCAGATCAAGGAATAAAAAGAACCGTGAAAGAATCCATCACCTGCCCAGAACATGCATCCGTTTCTCCTCCCCGCAGCGCTCCTGCTCGGCCTCCCGGCCACGTGTGTCCTCATGCTCGTCTTCCTCCCTGGGCAGCACACGTATCGCAAAACACGCGAGATCCGATCTAAAAAAAAAAAAAAGAAAAGAAAAGAAAAGAGAAAGAGAAAGAGAAAAGAAGAAAAAAGAAAAAAGAAAAGAAAAAACTCCCCGTGCCACAACAGGCTAACACAAACTTGTCGTGCAGGAGATCGTCGTCTACTACGTCAACTTCATCCACAGCCTGAACAAGACGAGGAGAAACTTTCCCAAGCTCGCCAAGCCCCTCAGCGCAGACGAGCAGCAACAGACGTGCAGCTACTTTGACTACCTGGTACATGCCCGAGAGCATCCCCCCCCTCCTTCCCCTAGTCCGTTACGGACACATCCCACACACCATTGTATACATACGTAGAATCCACGTACATGCTCTGCCGTGCTGACAAACCCCCCGCAGTACAACAGATGGCAGACCAGACTTCCCCTCGGCCTCGCCAGCAACTGCTACACGTCAGGCATCAAGGGCTCTTGGTGCAACTACCTCGTCATCTGCCTGCCGGCATACGCGCCCATCCTCGCCGACGTCCAAGCCAAGGTCATCGGCACGCTGCCCCAGTGCACTGCGCAGCTCCAGGCGCGCGTGGCCACGATTGACGTCTATCAGCGGCAAGCCGAGGCGCGGATCGAGGCGGGGCGGTACTACAAGGCTATTCCCTGGACGTTGCCGCCGGAGGATTGCACGGTTGTAGAGCCGTGCGTGAAGGAAAATGCGTGAGGGTCTGCCGCGGGTCCCGAGTACGAGGGCATGTCGGAGTTGCTGGTGCTACATGTGACGACGGGTTGTGAATGGGAATGGTGGCTATTCTGGCAATTCAGATAGGTGCCGGGCTGGGAAGCAATAGTTGCAACAAGCTGAGAGTCAAATAGTCGTAGCAAAGATTCACATGCTTGCAACGCAGACGAATAGTCGCAAGCCAAAAATGAACAATCACCACAAATCCAAATACGCCAACTTAGAATCAACACCCAAGCCAACCCCAAGAAGTAGTACACCAAAAACCAGCACCGACATCCACCCAAAACGAGACATGCCAGCTCACGCGCCGGCTGCGTCGCCTCACGAGCCACGCCCGACCAGTCTTGCCACGGCTCCGACGTCGGCGCGCCCGTTGGGATGAACTCGGGCCGTTGTCTTGGGACGAAAAAGAGAAAAACGAAATCCTTATTCGTCGACAAAGCAGATCAAAACGGAAATCCTTTGTGAGAAAAAAAAAGCACACCAAACGAAACGACGTAAATGCAAAAACGCGCTGGTGTACATCATTCCAATCATCAAGTGTGGTCACGTTCATCTAGAAACCGTCTCCTCGCACATCATCTCTCGGAAAGCGTCGTTCCATCTTCGTCTCCTAATCCAGCGACAACCAACAACCCCGAAAGCAACCCGCCCCCGTCTCTCTGCCTCGTTTTACTCAACACACCCAAATTAAATCAAGTAGCATGAGATTAGAAGAAAACGAAAGTGTCAAAGCAAAAGACACAAAAATGAAAAAAAAAAAACAAACAAAAAAAAACACACACAACATGGAAGAGCAACTGTCTCGAGAACAGCCCGCCCGTGGCTGCAACACATAAACAGCCACACAAATCAGACCATCTTCACCAGACTCCGCGCATCTTGTACACACGTGTCAAACGGCAAACGGCCAGGAAAAGAAAAAAAAAAACCCTTGCCCGAGAGAAATCTGTCGCCTCCCAAAGGGATATGTCGGCTATTCGTAACCTTGCGAGCCCTCAGAAGTCTGGAGAATGTGTTCCGAGGATCGCATCACCCATTCCATCTTGCCCCGGTCAACGTTGGCCAGCAATGGATCGATGGAATACGCGCTGTCGTACCCGGCAATCAGAGGCCGCAGTCGGCTGATGAGCAACTGCATCGTCTGCGACACACTGCCCATCATTTCGCGCACGCCTTGCTGCTCCCAATCCTGCAGGAAAAAAAAACCCTTTGGTCAGTCAAAGACGCTTGCTTGCAAATTGGCACACATGTTCACGTGTTGCATGTCAAATAAACATTGGGTGTGCACAACCAAAGACACTTACAAAATTGGACATGCTGCCCCCAAAAGATCGGATGGCCATCTCGATCCAGTCAATCTCCTGCTTGAGCCGGACCGTAAGACGGAGGTCCTTGGCAATGGTGGCAATCACCACCAGAAGCACCAGCGGAGGCAAGTTCTCGAATCGACTGGGATGCTGGAGGCTGAGGCATCTCTGGAAAATCGCCTTCTCGTGGCCACTCTGGATCCACTGGATCATGGCGTCTTGGAGGCGACCCTCGTTGATGGCCTGTTCAATGACCTGACAGCGTCGCTGGATTTCGTGCTCGGATTCGGCGTCCGTCTTGTTCACCTGCGACGCGAACGCTCCAGCAACGCCACTGATCTTGCTTGCGCCCGCAAGGTCGCTCTGTGTGACGGACTCGCGGGGGCTGCTCAGGTGCTGACCAGCGCGCATATACTCGGGACTGGTAGCCATATACTGGTGCTGCTGGTGCTGCTGGTGCTGCTGGTGCTGCTGCTGCTGATGATGATGGCGTTGGCTGACAACATGGCTGGATGGATAGCTTGCGACGCTTGAATGAGGATGAGACGCCGAAACGACACCGTTGTTGTACTCGAGCCGGCCGTATCCCCGAGATCCGAGGCCGCTGCCGCTGCCGCTACCACCGCCTTCTCTGGCAAGTGCCTGAACACCCGAAACTCCGGGTAGCTCGTGGACCGGCTGCTGCTGCTTCAGCTTGAGGAACTCGGCCTGGAGCGACGATTGAGAGGCGGCCATCGTAGAAACCATGTCCGTGAGGCGGGTCACACAGGACAGCAGCTGGTCGATTTTATTGCTGTCGGCGGCGTGCTGGGACTTCATTTGTTCCAGCCTTTCGTGGTATTGTTGATGAGCCTTGTTGGCATCGTTGACGGCTTGCTGAGCGGCCTGGCTGGCAACGCTCCTAAAGGCCGGCGTGAGGTGCTGGGTGAGCGTCGTGGCAACTTCCTGCTGCAGCGTCTTGTTGACCGACTTGCCCACGCGCTCTGCGACAGTGGTCACGAAATCGGCCGACTGGAGAGACCGGTTCACGGCCTGAGGGAGAGACGACTGAATCTCCTTCTGCACGGCCGAGGCAATGTTGGGCTGGAGCTTGTGCTGGAGGACGTCCGAGACGGCCTTAGTCGCCTTGTCGCCAATAGCAGGAATCACCAACTCCGTAAATTGATGATGTATCAGGGCTTCCAACACCTTCTGCGTGTTCTCGTTGAGAACCTCCGACACCATGTCCAAGAGCTTGATCTGGTGCTGATTGAAGTTTTCGTCGCGAAGTCGGGCGCCTTCGTCAATCTTGCCCTGGAGGTTCTTCAACGATGACTTGAGTGATTCTGAGATGGCGGCATACAGCCGCGTCTGCATCGTGTTGATGGCCAAGTCGAACGACTCGGCCGAAAAGACGCCGTTGGAAGCTACTGCGTTGCCGTTGTGGACAGCCTTGGCATGAGCCTCGGCCTTGCCGGAATGGGCAGCGCCGGCACCAGCACGAGAACCATTCGCGTTTCCGTTCGAGACCGCTTCGGCTTCCTTTCCGGCATTCCCCTTCTTCTTTCGAGATTTGCGCTCCGGCTTCTCTGCTGGGCCTTCCTTGGAAGACTGGAGGGGGGTCTCTGCGTCCTTGGGCTCATTCCTGGGTTTCACGGGAGTGGCCGCGGCGTTGTCAGAGCCGGGAACAGGAAGAGAAACGGGAGCCGGGGCGGGGACGGGGGCAGGGGTAGGGGCAGGAGCTGCCGCTGCCGCCGCTGCCGCCGCCGTGGCCGAAGCAATCAAGCCGGGTGTACGCTGGCTGCTGCCGCTGCCGTTGCCGTTGCCGCTGCCGCTGCCGCTGCCGTTGCCGTTGCCGTTGCCGCTGCCGCTGCCGCTGCCGCTTTCCCTCAGCAGGACAGGCATTTGCTGGACAGGCAGCGTCACTGGCTGGCTGAAATCCTGCTGCGGCGGCACCTTGAGCGTGGCAACCGTCACGAGGCCTTCGCTCACTGCGTCTACAGCATCGAGGACCTTGTTGTCCTTGGACCAGCCCAGCTCGCATTGCTTCACGAGAACACAAGCAACACCTTTGGAGTGCATCGCGTAGAGCTCGAAGAGGGTGGGTTCGTCGTGATCCTGCTCCATGGCAGGGTTGCAGAGAATATCCAGGCTGCGGAGAACGCCCCGGTTGGCGAACGAGTACTCCCGGACTCCACTAATCACAGCGGTGCTATCCGGCTGTGGGATAGAAGGGTCCTGGGAGACGACGCACTGGATGTAATCCGCTTGTGAAACATTCCTCAGGTTGTACTTGGGGGCGGATAGATGGGCAAAATAGACCGAGTTGCGGGTCGGATGACCAATGACGATCATGCCGCTTGCCGGGTGATACATGACACTGCAGACGGCATCCGACTCTCGGCTGTGAGGGAGGTTGAACTCCTGTACCGGCTTGCCGAGCGCGAGATCCCAAAGCTGGAGAGTGTGGTTCTGTTTCATACCAACCACCATGTAGCGAAGGGCGCCCCGCTTCTGGTAGGGCCGTTGCTTGTCGAGCAAGAGGACCGACGTGGGCCAAGCCTTGTCGCCCTCGGGCGTCGTGGCCAGGGTGAGAAGAGGCTCCTTGATTTCCAACGACGAGTGGGCGGGCAGAGGGAAGCGCGGGTTCGAACCATCCTTGGCTGCGGTCAGGTCTCGTACATCCCAGAATTTGACGCGACCGGATTTGTCCAGAGACACGACCACCGTGTCATCCTGGCTAAAGGTGAAGTCCTTGCCGGCCTTGCCCGTGTTGATCTTTAACGAGTTTTGCTTGAGCAGAGTCCCGGTGTCCACGACGCGGTCGTGGCCGGCCTTGAACAGCTTGTTCTGCATGATGTACGAAGGCCAGATGAAGTTGATGGACTTGCCGCGACCGACGGCGAAGAACTCGGGGTGGGTGGTGGATGCGCGAGCTCTGGTCTTGAGCACCCCACCGGGCGCGTCACCATCGTGGGAGGAGATGGGAGGAAGCGCGAATCCATACTGTTCCAAGTGTGGATCCTCGATGTGGTCCTTGTCGCCATCCTTGATCTGCACCCAGTAGACGGTGCCGCTGATGCCGGTGCCAATAATGGCTTCGCGCTGAACGCTGTCGTGGTCCGAGGGCGTCACCGACATGGCCACGTTGAAGATCCTGTCCTTGGTGTCGGTAAAGACCTTGGCATCCTTGCCATCCTCTTGGCGGATGACACGCAAACCGCCCTGCTTGGACATTCCATAGGTCATGTAGGTCTGCGAGGCGGTGTAGAGATTGCGATCAATCTGATCAAACTCTTTCTTGAGGCGGGCAATGTCCATGATGGACTCGTCGCGAAACTCGGGACGCACGTCGTTGGCCTCATCCAGGATAGAAATAGAGATCCACGGCTTCTTTGGAAAATTGTACACTCGGACAGGGGGCGCTTCCTTGTCCTCGAGAACGACAACCTCTTCCTGGTCGGCGCTCTCCCAGCTCTCCGCCACCTCGTGCGCCAGGTCGCCGTTAGCGTTGCCAGAGTCAGAGCTATCGTTGTTGCCGGTGAGCTCGGACGAACGTGGAGGAATGGGAATGTCGTGCCCGTCACGAATGTTTTGAACAATCTGCTGCTCGATGGCCTGAACGGCAGACGATGCCGCGTTTTCACGAGGCCACTCCGGGCCGGGAGAGATGTTCTTCGTCGCCACATCGGAGACGGCAGCGATCTTGCCTTGGTGTTCATGATCCTGTTCACCTTGAGCTCCTTCGGGAGCGTCTTGAGCCTCTTTGTCGGCCTGTTCCGCGAGGTCGTGGACAGCATCAGCGACTGCGTCTCTGCTGGCCTTGTCCACTGACATGGCATGATCGAATTCCACGGGGGGCGTCTGCTGTTTCGTCGACAGCCGAGTCGACTGCTGCGAGTGCAGGGACGATGTGCGGTGGACCATATGACGTACCGGCTCAAGAGGGCTAGCGGCAGGGCTGCGCTCGCTTCCAATCGGATGGGGCTGCTCCTGGGTGTGAGGAGCCGGAGGAGATGGTTGGTCCTTTTTGAGGATCTGGAAAAGCTGCGCAGATCCATGACTGATCGGCTGGGACGTATGAGACTGTGGCGAAGACTGTGCCAGGCTCCCCATCAACTGTTTATACAAGGCAGACATATCGGCGGGAGGGTCCTGGTCCTGGTCCTGTGCCGGGAGGTAAGGATACGGATGACCGGCGGCAGTTTGCTTCGACACGTCGACATGAGCGTCGGATGCAACTCGGCGGGGAGGAAATTGATCAGCCTGTTGATGGTAGGCACTGGGCTGTTGCTGCTGCTGCTGCTGCTGCTGCTGATATGGTTGAAAGAAGCGGTGGGAGTCGGTTGTGATCTCAGGAGACTGCGAAGCAGCGCCATTGGCGCGAGAGTTTGCGGCCAGGCTAGGCTGATCGGTCTGACTGGGCTTTGGACGATTGAGCAAATTGAGCAGGTAGGATGTCGTGCTAGCAGAGGGCGAACCCTTTCCAAACGGGCTGGGTCCAGCAGACTGGGTGGGCAGGGACGCGGCCGGTGTGTGTCTGGCGTCTTCGGCATCGTGAGGAGTGCCTCTCATCAGGGCGGCCAACAGACCGGTGGGATCGGCACCGGCGGGTGCGGGCTGATGGATGCGCGTTGGCGGTGATGAAAACTGATTCTGCGAGTAGCTGGATTGACGGGATAGATGCTGATGCTGTTGGTGCTGTTGATGATCGGGCTGCTTCTGCTGGGAACTTGAGCTCGAGCTGCTCGGTGCACCGCTGAACTTGAGCAGATTGAGCAGATTGGCCGTCCGGTCGGCATTGGGAGCCATTCCGCCGTTGTTGACGGGCGGCGTCGGAGCAGCGGGAGGAAGATCCATCGCCTTCTTTGGGGCCCTCGGGAGCACGAAGGACGACCTCGAGGCAGATGGCAAACGAGAATGCGAGCGCGCGGTGACACGACAGAGAACGGCAGAGGATTGTCAAGTGGTGCAATCGGTTCGACTGATGCAGGCTTTCCGTGTTCAATATCGGTGCGCGGCGCAAGGGAAAAAAAAGGCCGATGGCTTTTGTGAACGATGGAGAGGATGCAGAAGACGAAAGAAGAGGGAAAAGACGAGGACGGAGGAAGAAACACGAGAAGAAAAAAAACCTAGCAAGCACAAACAACAGGCAAAGGGAAAAAAAAATAGAGGGGGCAAAAAGACCAAGAGAGGGCGTCGGGCACGTCAAGACGCGGGGGAGTGGACGTGTCGGATGGGTTTGCGATCCGTTCTTGGTTCGACAACGTGTGGGTGGTGGTGAGGTGAGGTGAGGTGAGGTGAGTTGAAGAAAAAGAGGAAGAAAACACGACGCAGGCGCGAGGCGGGGCTGCAAGGAAAGGGAAGGAAGAAAAAGCTTGGTTTGGGGCGGCTGGCCTCGCTGTCCAGGCGGAAGAGGCTACGCGCTAATTGGCCTATGACGGAGATGACTGGCTGGCTGGGTGGCAGGCAGGCAGGCAGGCAGGCAGGCGAAAACGAAGAGGCGAAGAAAAAGAAAAGAAAAAGAAAAGAAAAGATTAAAAAAAAAAGACGAAAAAGAGAGAGAGAGCGAGAGAGAGAAGAGAGAAAGAGAGAGAGCATGGGCCATGGCAGCCCAATCCCTCGAGGTCCTGCACCTTGCCAGCGCATGCGCCCGTGCCCAGCGACCAGCCACGTTGACGTTGTCCTCACACATCCATCGCCTCGCATCCCATCACCACCTCACATCCCATTTCATCACCTCACATCCCATCCCATCACCTCACATCCCATCCCATCCCATCCCATCACCTTGCCTCGCCATACCGTACCTCACCTCACTTTGCCCTCCCGTTCCCCACAACACGACTCTGTCGTCCTCGGCCGCTGGTCCTGCCAGCCGTGCGCACCCCGTCTTCCGTTGCCTCCCGGCCGTGCAGCGACCAATGGCAATGTTGCGGTGGCTCGACGAGCATCGAGCATGGACAGGCCATAGCACGCCCGTGGGCATGGTCCACGAGCCTAGCACCAACCTAGTCCTTGGCAGTTGAGGCCATGAAGCGGTGACGGCCGACCCTGCCTTTAGCGTGCACGACTAGTACGGTATTGTATGGATTGTGGGAAGGATGGCGAAGGATGGGCGTGGACGATGGACGATGGGTGATGGGTGATGGGTGATGGGTGATGGATGCCCTTATTCACGCCGACAAAACAACCTCGGCCGCCGTCTACTCGGTGCACGGGTCTGCGCCCATCGAGACGGACGAGACGAAGAATCACAATACGTAGAATGATGGATAATGGTGAAATACAGATACATGGCGATGGTGAAATACGCATGCATGGTGATGATGGTCAAAACACAGTGTGTTTTTTTTTGTCTTTTCTTTTCTTTTTTTTCCCTTTTTTTTTCTCGCTCTCATAAAACGGCCCAAGCCACACAAAATCGCTGCCGGCAGCCGCTTACCAAACCACCATGCTCCCCGTCAGCCAATCGCAACGTGTCGCAGCACTCGTAGATTGCGCCGCCCTCCGTCACCCATCATGATCCCATTCCAGCTTTTCCCCTTAGCACCATCACCAGATCACGGGCGCATCGCCATCCGCGCGCAACCACAGCACATTCCGACCTCGACTCTAGTTCCATCCACGAGGCCTACACCTGCCCCGTCAGCACCCTACGTAACAAGAACAACCACACAAAAAAAAAAGAGGAGAAAAAAAGGAAAAAAGGAAGGGAAAAAAAAAACCCATTACCTCTCTCCCGATCATCTATCTTATCCATACCTCGCATGCCTCCCCCTCGAGAGCTCGCACCGATCTCCTCTCCTCCCGAATCCCATCCACAATGTTCTGTCTAAGAAGGTACGCGCCAGACAATCCCCCGAGACCCCTCTCCTCCCAGACCAAGAAGACAACCCAACGTCCCCTTTCCACTACTAACACACCCCCTCCCCTTTTCTTCTAGCTGGCTCCCGCTCCTCTTTATCCCGACAAATGCCTCCCCCGCCTTCATCATCCTCTTCTTCATCTGCACCTACTTCCTCAACCGGCCCTGCGTCTACTGCTCGATCCTGCTCCTCATCCTCTTCTTCACCTCGTGTAACTGGTCCGACCGATGCTTCTTCGACATCCACAGCAACTGGTTCCTCCCGCAGCCGAGCCTCCCCGCGCGAGGCGCCCCCGACGCGAGCGCCGTCGCCCTCCTCAACGCCACCATGGTCGACATGGCGAAGGCGTTGGCCGGCGCGGCCGTCGACGACCTGGCGGCCAGGAGGGCTCCGTGGACCGGCCTGGGGGTCGAGTGGTTGAGGACATGGCTGGGCAGAAGAGAATGGAGGATCGATTGCATGGACATTTACGTGCAGTTATAAGGCTCGAGTGCGTCGTTTTGCGTCCTTTTCGGCCTTGGACATCGGCAGCCGTCTGACGACAGCTTGTGATGATGTGTACTATTTTGTTCATTACTTTTTTTTGGTTTTTTTTTTCAGCCCCCGTCCCTCTCTGCGCAAGCAAAAGGGGTTCTATTGCCTTCAAAGCCGACACGCAATAAAAGGATACAGACATGTACGGTATCCAGCACAGCCTCCTCTTCGAAGCAAGGCCTAGGCCTTCTCTCTCTCACAACGCCTCCCATTTCACTCTCAACCCCGACTCCGTCGTCATGGCTGGGCACCGGGAGGATGCATATGCTCCGGTTGGGGACTAACTTCGACGCCGTCGCTGTTCACGCCGCAGGGAGTTGTCGACAACGTCCCTCCTGCCCGCCGCGCAGTGAAACAACTTGTTGTGACGTTGGTCACGGCATATGACGGCGACGGTGTAATCGATGTCCGGGGTCTCTAGGAGGAACTGGCCGTACAGGTTGGATGAGAGGCGGGCATTGTGGTCGCACGCATAGTAATTTTGGTTCTTGGTGCAGGCCAGTCCAGAACCATAGTGCATGGATGTATCGGATATAAGGCCTTCCCCGCAGGTGCGAGTCCGCTCGGCGAGCGTCTTCCCGGCGAGGGCCATGACGGCCAGGCACGGCGGATGTGGAGAGGCGCATCGTGGTGTGGTTCTTGTCCTTGTTTGCGCCGCGGGCAAGGGAGCACGCTGTGAGAGGAGGCTTCGTCGGCGGCAAATATCAGAAAAGTATCGTGGGCGAGCTGCTCGACTTGGAACAACGGGCCGACAGATCGGGGCGTGTAGATGGCCACATTCCTCAGCCGGAAGCCTTGGACCGCGCTGCCTTTTTACTTAGCCTTGTATCCCGCGCATCTCGCCAAAGATGCTCACACCTTTACATTCCGCACACATTTTTGACTCTCCCCCTCGGATAGCCAACACATGATGCTCCGGTCCTCCTATTTCCGCGGCCGCATCCCTGTCATGTCCGTCTACGAGCGATACGCCCCCCGCTCGCTCGCTCTACATATATAAATAAAATTACCTATTAATTACCTATTATTTCTTTATTAATTCCTGTTATAAATTACTAGTTTAAAAACACTTTATGAATATGTTTATTATTTTAAAAGCTATGTGTACATGTTTCTGCCCCCATTCACATGCAGTGAGACGCATTTTCCCCACCTAGGACGAGGACTCTTGGCCGGTGAATGTAGTCTACACCGTCCATTCTCCATCAAGAGGTCCCCGCCGCCCCAGACAAAGGTTTCACTTGTATAAAACAAAGGTTTCACTTTGTATAAACTTCCAGAACGGTTGCCTTTCCGCAGTCAAGCGGGATGGCCAGAAGAATCAGGGAAACAGTACGCGGTCATGACGCTGGAGATGTGAATGCAAATGCTTTCAAGAGAGCATATATATGTTATGTATGTAAGCTCTGATGACGGCGGAAAGATCCGACGGGACAGCACGGACAGACAAGAAAAAATGAAAACAGAATAGATGAGCAAATGGACCACAAGAAAGGAACCAGACCAGACCAAACAAACACCATAACCTGCTCATGACTCATCAGATTCCATTTCAGCATATCCGCGTCACAGCTCCTCGACAGCCTCTTCCACTGCCCCCTGAATACCCTCATCCACCTCCTCCAGACTCCCCTCGTCCACCTCCTCCAGAACACCCTCATCCACCTCCTCCAGAACACCCTCATCCACCTCCTCCAGAACACCCTCATCCACCTCCCCCACACTCCCCCCCTCACCCTCCACCAGCTCCACAACCCCCGTAGCCGCCGCCCCAACAGTAACAGTCTCAAACATAGTCTCAGTAACCGTCATCAAAGCCTCCCTCGTCACCGTACTAACCAGCTCCTCCACCACCGTCGTCAAAGCCTCCTTCGTCACGGTACTCACAAGCTCCTGCGTAACCGTCGTCAACGCCCGCCTCGTCACCGTGCTCACCATCTCCACCGTATCCGTGGGAATCTTCCTCAACGACATCTCCGCCACCTCGAGCGCCTTGGAGCACACGACGCACGTGTCGGGCGGCTGCTCCGCGGCGGGCGCCCGTCTGGCG
>SRPY01000235.1:0-42231 GCA_018360145.1 Claviceps africana
AATACGTATCCTTTTGTCCTAGCTACTTACTAGTGCAGCTGGCACGCAGCTGGCAAAGGATGTGCTAACCACACTATGTCTGCGCCTGACACTCGCGATGGCCTAATCGGGCTAGACCATAACAGCATTTATTATATTAATGCATTATATATATAATTATATAAGCGTAGCAAGAGCGTTAAATACGTCGCTAGATATATTATATATATATTAGGTATCTATTATATTAATGCTATATATATATATATTTAGCGTAGATAAGGTAAAAGAAGTGGATATATTATATATATATTAAGCATTTAGTGTATTAATACTATATATATATAAACTTAGTATAGGTAAGTTATATAGGTTTTATAGATTTTAAAGAAGGCTAATATTTTATTCCCTTTAAAAAGCTTATCTTTAGTTAGATTTATTTTTTCTTATAAATACTTTATTTATATATTATTTATAAAAAACATCTCTTTAAGTTATAGTAACCCTTTCTTTATTAGTTAGTTATACTTTAATATATTTCTTAATAGTTACTCTTTTAAGTTTAATATATAGTAAGTATATATTTAATTAAAAGAAAGTAATTTATATACTTAAAGATTATTATTAAAAAAAATACCTATATTTTAAAAAAAATATAGTCTTTTTAGTAATTACTTTCCTCTATATTAATATTCTTTAATATATATATTCTTTATTTACTTTATACCTTTAATATAATTAGTATTAAATTAGTTATTATTTAAGGTTAAAGTTTTACTTTAAATTAAAACTTTTAGTTAAAATATATATTATATAAAGATATAATATATTCCTTATATTCCTTATATAATTATATATTAAAAAGTAATATAATAAATTTCTTATTTAATATATCCTACTATACCCTTTATTAATTATATTTAATATAAATATAATAAAAGATTAATAAATACTTAAGATATTTCTACTATATATATATTAAATACTCTATATAAAGATACTTATTAAAACCTATTATATTTTTAATATATATTTAATATTAAAGGTAATAATATATACCTTTTACTTACTTAAAATCTATATTATATATAATAGCCTATATAATACTTAAAAGGGTATAAAGTATTTATTCTATATAATACTACCTTATACCTTAATTTATAATTATACTTAAGTATTTAAATATAGTAGTAAATATTTAAATATTATAAGTACTATATATAGTATATAGTTAAGACTTTATATACCTTTTAATAACTCTTTATAGTATTTAATATTATAATAATATATATAAATATTTTATACACTATAATTAATTAGTGATTATTTAATATATAAATATAGTTAACTCTTACTTAACCTATTTTTATTATATAAAGAGTATATAAAAATATTTAAACTCCCTTTAATTTATTAAAATAATAGATTAATTTAAATATATAGTATATTTATAAATGCCTTTACTTATTCTTAAAGATAAAAAATAATATAGAAGTTTTATAGTCTTTATATATAAATATTATAAATCTACTATTTATTAAGATTTTATAGTTAATTAAAGTACTATTTATATATAGCTTCTATTAAAAATTAATATATATATAATAAATATATATATAATATATACTTTACTTATAAAATATATTTTAAATAAATATTATAAAAGCTAAGCTTAAAGGATTAAAAATTATACTTTATCTTTATAATTAAATGCTAAATATAATTATTTTATATAATCCTTTTTATAACATTATAAAAGCTATATAAATATTAAGCTTAAATATACCTAGCCTATAAAGATATAATATTAATATAAGCTCTTTATATAATAGGTAGATATATATATAATATTAAAGTAAAAATACTATTATACTATATAAAGGCTAAAGATAAGGTATTTTAAATATTATATAAAATACTCTTTAGTAATAAAGGTATATATATATATATACTATATATAATAAATATAAGAAATAGAAATCTTTTAATATTAAAGGGTATAAAAAAGTTATATTTAACACTATATTTATATAGCTTTATATTTACTTACTTTATATAGTAAAAGACTATATAATATTAATATATAAATATCTATATTTAATATATATATAGACTATATTACTTTTATTTAAATTAAAAGATATTTTAAAAAGAGTAACGCTCTCTTTTACTTATAGTATTAAGGCTTAGTTTATAAATTACTATATATTTAAGATATAGTATATTAAATAAATACTTATTAACTAAGAATTTTATATATAACTTAATATTAAATACCTAAAGATAGCTAATATAAAAGTCTTAGTAAATATAAATATAGAAATATAATATATTTATTATATAATATACCTCTTTATAAACTATTTATATTATATACTAGTCTTTATAGTAAATTAAGCTTTATACTTTAAACTATAAAGAAAAAAGGTAGTAAAGTAAATAGTTATTTTAAGCCTTTATATAGGCTTAATAGACTTTATTTAAATATATATTAATATAGAAATATATAATAATTAAAGGTAACTTACTATTTAGTTTTTCTTTTAATTTTTTTATTAATATTTTAATAGTTTAAATAGCTAGTATATTTTTTTTATAATTTTAATAAGCTTTATATTAAATTTATTATTTTAATATTTATAGTACTTAATAAGCTTAAGGTTAATAAATATATAAATTTTAATTTTAATATATATATAATATTAATGCTAAAAATAACCTTCTTTTTTAATTATTAAAAAGTAGCTTCTATTAATAATTAATAAATAGAATATCTTTAATATATAATATATATATTTATTTATAATAGCTTTAATATAGTTTTATTTATACTTCTAATCTATTTAAGTAAAAATTAAATCTTATATATTATTAATATATATTAAATATATATTTTATTTCTTCTTTACTTATAATATTAATTTACTTTTAAATTATATCCTTTACCTTTATTTTATTAATTATTTCTTTAAAGCTATTATATAGTAAAATAATATAAAAAAGGCTATCTTTATTTACTTAAAAATAACTAAATAATATAAAGTAGTTAATTATATATTATATTTATATTATATATACACTACTCTTTATAATTATAACTTTAATAGATTTAATTAAGTTCTTTATAATATAAATATATATAATACTTATAATCTTTTATATAAAGACTTACCTTAAATATATTAAAAAAGTAATAAATAGCTATAAAAGTAATAAATATTATTTATATTACTATTAAGTCTACTATATTTATATATTTATAATAGAATATATAAAATACTTATATATTATTTATTTTATTTTTAATATTTAAAAATATTAAATATAGATAAGTTAATTTAAAAGTGTTATTATAGTATTATAGTAATTAAAAAAATAATAAATAATAAATTAAATAAATATATAAGTTAAATATATAATATATATATATAATAACTTTTAAATAAATATTTATATTTTTTTTATATATATTTCTATAATATTTAATTACTTTACTTATATATTTTTTATATATTATATATATTAAATAATTCTTTAAATAATAATAAATAAATAAAATTTTTAAGTCTTTTTTAAATAATATTTAACTTAGTCTTTATATTTATATAATATATATAAAAAGTTTTTTTAAATATAATATTCTATTAATATTTTATATAGACTATTAAAACACTTTATTAATAGGTATAATTTCTTTAAAATTATATAATATAGCTTTATTAATTAATTTTCTACTATTTATTTATTATATAGCTAATATATATATAATATATAATTAATTAAAGTACTTTAATTTTATATTAATATACTATATAGAATTAGTATATATCCGGTATATATAAAGGATTTTTACCGCCTGCTTAATTGGTTAGGTCGTGCTCCGCTCTGGACCTAACGCCAGCTTCGGTGGATATGAGATTTGCTAGAACCCCCAACTTGCCACGGAACACTGTTTGGCGCGGAGAAATCGCCCCGCATTCAAATCCCTGCCCTTGGCGAATAAACTCCGAACCCCCTGCACGTCCAAGATCAGGGATATTTAAAAAATAATGGAAGAAAATTGAAAAACAAAATAGAAAAAAATGAATAAATAAACTGGGGGGGAAAGTGAGCATCTGCCGGGAAGCGCATCATCCGATCCAGCCATCTCTTCTCTCCCCAACGGGACACCCCAACGAGGCATTCCTGTCGTCCCTCCACAAGAAAGGACACAAGGCAAGAAAGAAAGGGAGGAAAAAAGAGGCTCGCCGCGCCACGTACCAAAACAAGGACTTGCTCCTCCTTTTCCATTCGATTCCGAGAGCGCGCCGCTTCGGAACATGACATTCCGCGTGGCGTCCTCTGTCCTCTTATAGCGGAAGGAAATCGCGTGGTCCATATGCCCATGGCGAGGGTTGTCAGGACCGACTTCATGAAATCTGCAGCAGCTCGGGGTGTGTCTCGTCATCAAACTTCAAGTCAAAGGTGAGGAATTATTCCTCCTGAGGCAATCGCTTCGTCCGGTTCACGTATTGTGTGAGGGCTGCACAGCTCTAGCCCATTTGAACGACGACGCATCCGTAATCCGATGTATGTATTCCTGCACAACGACGTCGTCGCCATCTCGGCCAGCGCCGTCACAAATGCGCGTACTCGGCGGGACTCTCAATGCCCAGTGCGAAGGCACGCCTCATGCGCGGCTCGTGCAGTCCAGCTCCTCCCGATTGTGGCAAACCGACTTGTCGTCAACGAGCTGGCTGGCACATCCATCGGCGGGCTTAACGAACAGAGGGAATCTCTCGGTCCCAGGAACCGGTGGCGCTCCGCAGAGCCTGGCCGCGTTTGAAGAAGTCGAATCCCTCGGCGACTGCGTCATCAACCTACTGCCGCCTTGTCCATGTGTATCCTCCGGTATTCAAATTCATGCTGCGAAGTGAAACGGCCCTGGTTGAGGCGAGATTTCGTCAATCTCTCGCGAGACGGAGTCTAAGTCCTCATACAAGGATTGGAAGACGCAGAATTCGCAATGTCAATGTGTTCCAGACGATCGTGTAGGCCGTGAGAAAACCGAACTGGCCGTTGTGCTTGAAAGATGCCTGCGTATGCTTCTGTCCCAAAGCACTATTTTGGACCGCCGTCACAGGGAATATATATTCCCGTAGGTGACATCATGTTCTTGGTCAAGCTGAGCGATAGCAATTCGATCTCTTCATAGATTTCCTGCTTTATGGTGTATACTCGGCTGTAGGACAAAACTGCAGGTCGACGGCTAGCGGTGCCGGGAACCATTTGTCACGTATGGACAAATGGACAGGATGTCTCGGCACCGCTCAGCGACTTTGAGCTGTTGATGAGTGAGGAGAGAGGAGGAAAAAGTTGGCTGTTGCAAGTAGGAAACGCTGCAGCAAGTTGAAAAGGGACGGGCGGCCGTTGTACATGGCGCTGGGGGGGGCTCTTTGCCTACGTCGTCCGACCATCCCTTTCCCGCGTCATCTCCGCCGCCATCCTCCTCTTCAAGGGAGGCAAGAAATTCGTCATCCGCAGAACCAGGCGAATCCACATCAAGGCCAGCGAGCCTCGAACGCCCGACGCGTAGATGGCGGCGTCCTTGTCGAACCATTTGAGAGACTTTTCCACCCGGTCCCACGCGTACGAGTGCATCTCGGCTTCATAGTCGGCGACGGCCGTCACAACCTCCTGCTGGCCTCGCGCCACACGAACGAGGTTCTCGGCGAGAATCGTGGCGTCGAGCAGCGCCGTGTTGGCACCGACGCCCAGCCCCGGCGTCATGGTGTGGATGGCGTCCCCGACAAGCGTCACGTTTGTGCTCGGCCAGGCCCGAAGCCTCTCCGTCGTGCGAACATTGATGGGGAAGCAGGTGCTCGGATCGGATCGCTTCACCAGTTCGCGAAAGGACGGATGCCAGGTCGACGTGCGTCCAAGAAGCAGTTTGTGCAGGGCCGGCCCACCCAGCGACATGATGTCGGCCGGCAGCGACGACATGGGCGCGCTGAATCCCAACAGGATGTAGTTTCTCGTGTTGTCGAACGTGGCCCCCGGCCAGATGCGGAGGAGCTCCTCGTCATTGCGGGCCACGGCGACGCCGTCGTCGTTTTCTCGCGGCCGGCGCTCGCGCAGCCAGGGGAAGTCCATGGTATGGATGATGCATCCAAACCCACCCGGCGCGTTTATCATCGTCACCGCCCTCGAGGCCCCGGGCGGCAACAACTGCTTGGTCGCCTCGCTGAGCTCGACCTTGGCCGCGATCCCGCACAGGCCCGAGTCCCTGAGAACCGCACGGGGGAGATACTGCTTTCTTGTCGGGGAGTTGGTGCCCTCTGCGCCCACCAGCAAATCGCCAGTGGCACTCGTCCCGTCGGCGAAGAAGGCAGTGACGGTGCCGCTATGGTTGTCGGAGTAGTGGGTGAAGTGTTTGCCAAAATGCACCACGTCTTCCAGGCCGGTGAGGAGCACTTGTCTCAGGGTCATGCGGCTGACGGATCGCTCGACGCCGATGCCACGGTCCATTTCTCGTTCTCTCCTGCTCGAGGCGGAGCGACGAGTGCTCGGGCTCAGGTCCAGGCTCAGGAGCTCGCGGTACTGCTCCGTGACCATGTTGAAACGCTCGGGGGCGACGGCCGTCGTTTGGACAAAGGCCGCAAACAGTCGCTCTGGCAGACAGGCGGCCAGACATCGTGAGCCCTCGGGGGAGATGCCGACGCGGTAGCCGAACAAGCCGTCGGTGCGTGTGCGGTGTCGCTCGTAGATGTGAAACGAGATGTCGGCCTTGGATTTCCTCAGCGCGTGGCCCAGGGCAAGGCCCCCGGTACCCGCGCCGATGATGATGATGCGTTTTGTCATGGCAGCGGTTTAAAAGCATAAGGGAGTGACGGAACGGCGCAGGGGGGGACGAGGAGACGAGGAGACCAGACGACGAGGAGAAAAGAAGCCCGGCCACGCAAATAGATGACATCCCTTCCGATAGCTCAAGTGCACGTTCCCATTCTGACCGAGCCAGCCGCATGGAAGCACGCGCGGGGTCCATGGAAATCAAAAAAAAAAAAAAAAACGCCCTACAACGCCCTACAATGAATGCACTTCAACAACACCATACAACTCAACGCCAATCATCCACGCACCCTCGGCAGCGCACACGGCATTTCCCCTCCAATCTCGACCTGGAGATGCGCCAACCAGATATCTCGCCTCTCACCGACGAACCCGCCCAAGCAGACCGCCATCGTCATCTTGAGCAGCAAATGCGTGTCGTACAAACCGCCTGCCCAGCTGTCCAATTGGGCCACAAGACCAATCATTGTCCAACGGCAGCACAACCCTCGTTCGTCTCTTGCAGAAGCCTCCGCCAGTCTCCCTAAAAAAAAACCCTCCTATTGCGTCTTTCGCAAAATCTCCATCATCAGGTGTATTCTGTCCTCCCTGCCCATGTTTCCCATCTCTTCGTTTCTTTTCGTTTCGTTTCTTTATTAATACACACACACACATATATATATATATATTCACCTCTTTGTTCCCACCCGTGTACCGCATCCCGAAACCCCTTCAACCGCCTCACCATGACCAGCATCCCCCCTAACATCTACATCATCGGCGCCCAAAGCACCGGCAAAACAACCCTCGTCAACGCCCTCGCCGCCTCAGCAGACCACCTCCCCCCGTCCACCCGACCATCCATCATCAGCGAAGTCGCCCGCGCCGTCCTCGCCAAGCACGACTTCCGCGCCCACGACATCCGCGCAAGCCACCAGCGCTGCTCCGCCCTCCAGATGCTCATCCTCAAGGCCCAGCACGACCAAGAGCAAGAGGCCCTCCGGACGAACTCGTGGTTCATCTCGGACCGCTCCGGTCTCGATCCTCTCGTCTACGCGGAGAGGCACGTCAGCCCCGCCTTTGCGCGCACCATGATGCGGACGCCCGAGTGGCAGTCCCTCCGTTCCTCCCTGGCGCGGTCCCTCATCGTTGTCTGCGAACCCGTCAGGGGTTGGCTGGTGGATGACGGCGTGAGGCTCATGCCCGCCGACGACGAGGACTGGAGGGACTATCATCGGCGGTTCTGCTCGTGCCTCGACGCTCTCGGCCTGGAGTATCGCCTTCTTCCGTCGATAAAGCCTCATCTCGAGTGGAGGGTTCGTCATGTCTGGGAGGCGTGGAGGGTGAGAGCGGCGCAGACTGATGACGGGCATGCCCCCGAAACTTGTCGATCCCACGAGTTCCCTCCAGGCCCACGATAATGATTGGATTGCGTCTTGATGACTCGAATGGCAGGTGTTTCACATAGCAGAGCAAAAACGACGTGTATCATTTGGGGGGGGTGCAAGGTAATCAAGACATGATGCACAATCGACGATTTGAATCAAGATTTCATTTAGCATGTGACTACAACCAAGCACTGGCCGAAAGACTTGCCCAACCTTTTGTCTAGTCGTCTCTACCATGGTGTCTGGTAACAACAAGCCATGTTGACCAGAGACGAGAGAAAGAGACAAAAACAAGGGGCTTCGGGGGCATAAAATTTCGCCCACAAAACAAGAAAATGCCTTACTCCTCCGACGACATAGACGTCAAGTAGAAAGGGGTATCACTGAAGAATTGAAAAGGACCAAGTCGCCGACGGCCAGAAAGCCACACGAGACCTCGCAGGATGAGGGAAAAATTGGATTGATGTCGAGAGTACGTTTTGTTGCCAGCAAGAGTTGTTCCTACTGCTCCTTCATGGCTCGTATCTCCTTCATTTTCCAACGGCTAGCCGAGTCAATGACAGACCGGGAGCGAAGACAGCTTGTCCAAAATGTTTCCGTACGTAAAGAGGAAGAAGAGAAAAGGAGACAAGAAGAGGAAGAAGAAATAAAAAGAAGAAGGAGAAGAAAAAGAAGAAATGGAATCCAGCAGGCAAGGACTAGCCACGCAAACACGCCGCTGCAGAGCAATGTTACCGAGAGGGGATGTATGTGGATCTCAAAGACACAACACCTGCTTCCGCCGATAGCCCAAAGAACTGCGCCTGCATCAGCAGGCCGCGAATCGTTGTCGATGACACAAAAATTATAATAGACATGAGAAGAAATAAGGGGCTGTCGGAGCGAAAGGTCCAGTTGGTGACGTGTCTACCCTATGATTGATTGCAGTGGCGATGCGATTCGGAATCTCAACGTGGTGCGCTTTAGAAGAAGGAAAAAACGCAATGCACGCGTCCCTTTCCCACCGCAGCGCAATCGACGCGCGTGTGCCAAGCTGACAAGATAAAAGAAGAATAAAAACAACATGTCAAGAGGTGGCTGATGGGTTAAATTTTCACAAATTTTGGCATTGGTGAAACATGGCAGCCAAGAAGCAGTAAGGCGCCGAGATGGCAAGAGATGCCAGGCCTAACCATGAGCGCGCACGGTGATTGTCGTTGCAAGGGCATGTCTACCCATGGCGTGGCGCTCCTCGCCGTCGCAAAATCGTCATGATCGTAGATGGTCTCGTAAAAATAAAAAAAATACCGGGCAAAGACCCGTGGCGAAGAAGAGAAAGGAAATGTGTATTGAGAGAATGTTGGTGTAAAAGAAAAAAATTAATCCACTGAATTAATAGAAGGGGCGAAAACGAATGGTGAGGGCCAACTTGGCGTCGGCGCGAGCGTTCTTGCAAACACTCTCAACCTCCTAAGTGGCTGTTTACATCATCGCGGCAGCAAGCATGCCAACAAGACCGGCAAAGGCAATGTTGGTGGCATCGAGAGCACCAGCAGCGTTGCCAGGTCCCGAGTGCGTGGGAACAACTGCCGGGGTGGTGGTATCAGGCACCGATGAGGTGACGGATGTCATACCGCCCGTGCCCGTGGGCATGTACATGGTAGTGTTGCAGCTGCGGGTGCTGGTGCTGATGCTGATGCTGGTGCTGTTGCTGATGCCGGTGCTGGTGCTGGTCATGGGGCTGGTCGTCGTGGTGACAGGAGCCACAGTTGAGGTATGCGGGTGGACAAGAGAAAGCTTCACCGTTTTGATGCGCTTCGCGTTCCCAGCGTCGCTATCGGCGAGGGACAGAGCCGGGAGAATGGCGAGAACGAGAGCCGTGAAGTGCATTTTGCGCCGTCTTTGTTTGCGATGTCTTTTGATTTGTTTTGAGGCGTTGGGTGAAGATGTACCGTGAGTGATTTTCGGGTGGTGATGGACTCGTCAAGGGCTTGCCGTTTGGAGGTGCGTAATTCGTTGCGTGATGATTCTGATTGCTTCTGGTTCAAAGGAGTGACGTGCGTAAAACGCAAAATTTTGAGGCTTTGCCAACGAAGCCTTGGGATGGTACAAGCGAGCGATGAAGCGAAGCGGCTGCAAACGACGGGAGAAAGCAAGGAGACGAACCACGCGAGGGGGGGGAGGCGGGCCATAGGTATGTATAATAAGGAACTGGGCATCGCGCGACCAAGTCGCAGGCCAGATGGGCAGAACGAGCAGCCAATGGAGATGATGGAGCCAAATGAGCATAACGAGCAACATGTAGCAAAAACGAGGGCGCGACGGACAATGCAACGACAAGCGCGACATTGCGAGTGGGCGGGGTGGGCAGGGATTGGCTTGGTCTGCCCCTTTGTGCGGCGTTGCAGACCAATCAGGTGGACGGGCCAGCGTGCCTTCCTCAGACATCTGGAAGCGTGCGCGGGTACCTTGAATGATGTGGCAGCACACAGACCAGGGTCAGCAGGTGCAGCGCGCAACATCACGACTCACCATGCAGGTGTGCATCGTGTCTACCGCTCCATCCCATTTCCATCCTGCCGCGCCATGCCCGATACAGGCCAGCCCAGCGCGCTTGTGAAATTGCTGTGCTCACTGGGTGCTCACTGTGCTCACTGGGTGCTCACTGTGCTCACTGGGTGCTCACAGCGCCCACTGCGCGCACTGCGCCGTCCCTCCTCAGCGCCGTGCCCGCAGATTACAAGCACAGGCGACGCGCGGGACTGGGGACTGGCTGGACGGGGAGAGGAGGCGTTGTTGTGTCTCGGTCGCGCCTCCCCCTTGCAAAGTGCCAGCCAACAACTGGTAAAAAATGGAACATGGAAGGCGCAATACGTCTGCCGCCTGCCCGCACCGCACCGCACCTGCCCGCACCGCAGCCAAGGCAGCGCATAAACAAAGGTTGATCCCACGGCCGCAGGAGGCTGCGATTCATAATCGATCGAGTCATGGACTGTAGCAGCTATAGCTTCCCGCTGCGCGGAATTCGGATTCATGCCTTGGTGCTTTGTCCAAGGTGTTTTCTGGCCTTGTCCCCCCCCGCCCCCCCACATGATCAGGGTAGTACATGCGGCCAGGCGTCATTTTAATTTTTCAATTAGATCTCTTCCACCATCGGACGGACCATGGGAACATGGGCTCTCTCCCGCGCGCGTGCTTGTGGGGAGGGAAAAAAAGGGCACACAGCAAATCTCAAGTCCAGCAAAGCTGGCGTCAGGTCCAAAGCGGAGCAAAAAGGCGGCAGAATTGAAAGTCGCACAGTATACAAAGAATATTTTCACACTGTGTTTAATTCCCTAAGGCCCCTAAAGCCGGCAAATGCCACGTATATGCCAAGCATATCCGCGGTTTATGCCCCCTAAAGCCCTTTAAGGCCCCCTAAGGCTAGTAAATTTAGTGGGTAAATGCCACGCATATGCCAAGCATATCCGCGGTATATGCCCCCTAAAGCCCCTTAAGGCTCCCTAAGGTCCCTTTAAGCCCCCTAAAGCTAGTGTACTGTGCTTCCCTACACCGCCCACCTAATTGAGTAGGCCTTGCTCCACTCTGGACCTGACGCCAGCTTCGTTGGACCTGAGATTTGCTGGAACCCCGGAAAAAAAAAACCACGGTTGACGCAATCTCATTCTCTTACAGTGATTGGCTCTTTTGCTACGAGTCCGCCCGAGACGCACGCTTGCCCGCTTTAGCGCTAGCGTCTATTTGCATAGTCCAAGATAATTTGACTAAATGTGCCGTTTTCGCTCCACAATTTTATTCTCCTTCACCCGCCCCTTGTGCCGTCTCGTCCGTCTCGTCTCGTGCAAATCGCCGCGACAGGCCTCGACCATGCCACGACACAACCGGCATGGCCATCGGTCTCGCTGCCCCTTGGACTTCCCTTTTCTCTCCTTTTTTTTTGTTGCCCCTTGATCGGTTTCAACAAGAATCCTGTTCCACGCGCCATGTATTCTCCGCCATCTCCCCACCATCTGGACACAAGGCCGTGCCGTCTGCACGAAGCGATGCGAGCAACCCCTCCTCATGCTGTGATGGGCAGGTGCGAATTGCGGCACGCGTCCGGTCGAGCGCATCTTCACCTTTCTTGTGTCAGGCATACCATACATGCAGCCCGTGCCAATCTGTCTTGCACAGGCGCCCGGCGAATGCGGATTGCCTTGGCCCGGCCAGACATCTGACATTGGAAAGCTGCATGTGCCCCGTTCTATCGAAACCTCCCTGTTCCCCCCCCCCCCCCCCCCTTCTTCCTCTCCCTATTACTACCAAGTCAATAGTCTCCAGCATGAGACCTCAACCCAGCACCGCGGGAGCAATGGTGAACACATGAGAAGTTTCGTGCTGGCTGGCACTTGAGATTATGTTGTACTCGGTTGTCAATGGCCGCTGACACGTCGCACGTGTCTGGGGGACTTCAGACACAGGGGTACACCAGACCTGACGCCAGCCGCCCTGTGTACATTGATCATCAATCGTTACCATTACGGTAGCATGACAGAGACTTGCACTTGCGGCTTGTGTGTGGACGAAAAAGTCGAAACGTCTCACTCGGTGCCCTGGCAACAGTCGTGTGCGGTGTACATGTTGGCGTGTACACTGGCATCCGACAATGTTGATTGACTGAATAGTACCACGCTTGTCGCAAACCATACATGCTACGTACCTAGGTACCTACTTACCTACTTCCTACCTACTAGGTACTTACTTACCTACCTACTTACCTAGGTACTTAAGATACCTACCCTAAGTATGTACCTAAAGTACCTACCTCTTAGACGGACTTACCCAAGTTACGCACATACATAGATGCCCGCCCCTTTACATGTACATGTTGTATGTACATATGTCCTTTCTTGTTAAGTACGCGTCAAGGCGCCGTCTCCACACTCGGCTCAAAGGAGCAGCGAAAGGAAAAGAAAAGAAAAGAAAAGAAAAGAGACGATTTCTCGGAATGTCGCCAAGTTCCTTTGCCCAAACCCGCCATACACGCCAGCCCATCTCGCAGTCCGTAGAGTAAATCACGCAGTCCATAGAGTAAAATACCTGCACAATGCCCATGCATAAGCAGCATCCTGCACGCTCACCCACGTCCTTCCGCCCCCCCGCAAACACCCATCCATCCCCCAGACACGCACGAAATACTCCGATCAGGTCACGGCCCCAAAGTCCACTGAAAAGGCCAAATACCGCGCCCCGGTAACGTCCAAACAAACGCGCATGAAACCTCTCCTGTCAGCAACATCGTTCGGGCTGTCGTTCGAAGCGGCCCCGTGTATGAAGCGCCATGGCTAACGTGTGTACGTCTCCTGTCTTTGCCTCGCCTAGACCCGCTCCAGGGTAGTTTGCAGGGCGCCGACACCTGGCGCTGGATGGATCCCTACCAACAAAAGCAGTCACAGACTCGCGGGGGAGACAAGGTTGAGCATGTCGGGATTTGAATTTCTATTCTACACCACGGGTATCAACGGGCTGTCTGGCTAGCAGGCCTGTTTCTAAAGAAGAAGAATATGTGCTCATAAGTATACGAGAAGAGAAAAAGAGAAAGAAGAAAAGGAAGAGAAAAGAATAGAGAAAACGGAAATAAAAGGAAAAAAAAAAAACATGTGCATTTTTTTATAGTCCAAACTCATCAAATCACATCATAACCTCGTCGTGTCAACATGTCCGTCCTCTCTAAGCAATCCAAAGCCAGATCTTCTGAAGCCAATTCCTGGCAATGCGAGGCCGCTCCCTGGCCTCGAGCTCATCCATCTCCTTCTTGCCAGTAATGGCATCAATCTTGTCGACGGGAATGTAAAAGGCGGTCCGGTACCACAGCTTGTGGCCGATATAGAGAATCAAGAAGATGGGGATGGTGATGTAGGCTGCCACAAAGTCCTTGGCCGAAAAGGGCATGAACGTCTGGAAGCCGTTGGTGATGGTAAGGATGCTGATGAGGACGAGCGCCGCGTAGGCGGCGTAGGGCTGCAGCGGCGTCTTGTATGGAAGAGCATCAAGAAGGTTGTTGAATATCATGGCGCGTCGGAAACGCAAGTACGTTACCAAGACGACAATCCAGGCGATGAAGCCAGAAATGGTCGAGATGTTGCTGAACCAGTTGAAGATGGTGGCGCCTGAATTGGAGACGTTCAGAAAGGCGAGGAGGCCGACGGCCCACGTGCCCAGCACGGCGAGCCACGGCACACCGTTGCGGTTGGTGGCGCTGAAGACGGCGGGTGCTTGGCCGTTCAAGGCCATCGAGTACAAGATTCGGCTGCCAGAGTAGAGGAACGAGTTGCCCGCAGACCAGGCAGACGTCAAAATGGCGGCATTGACGATGTGGTTGAGCACCGGAATCCCCACGTTTTGAATACCAATCACAAAGGGAGACGCACTCGCATCCGACCTTCCTGCTTTGGCGGCCCCCAGCAGCTTGGGGTCATTGGACGGGACCATGATGCCGATGATGAGAGAGCCAAGCCCGTAAAAGACACCCAGACGCCAGACAAATCGCCGGGCGGCCTTGGGAATGTTTCGGCGAGGGTCCACCGTTTCGCCGGCGGCAATGGCAATGAGTTCGGGCGAGATGATGAAGGCGAAACCGGCAGACACGAGCGCCTTCCAGTATCCCAAGAAGCGGCCAGTTGAGCCGGCAACCTTGTAATCGACAAAGGCTCCTGGGTCCTTCCAGTAGTGGAAGCCGAGAATCTCATGCTGGTTGGGACCGCCTCCGAAGAAGATGACGATGCCCAAGATGATGAGCCCCATGATGGTAATCAGCTTGATACTGGCAAACCAGAACTCGGCCTCACCGAAGAAGCCGACGGCAATAATGTTCAGAGCCAGAATGACGAGGAGAACGATGGTGATCCAGACGGCGATATTGACGTTGGCACCCCAGTAGTCGACGATGATTCCCGCAGCGGTGGCCTCGGCACCAATCAGTATGGCGTACGCGTACCAGTAGTTCCATCCAGCAGCGAATGCAAGACTCGGATCCAGAAAGCGGTCGACAAAGTACGGTACGGTGATGCCACGCATCGGCAAGTAGGTCACCATCTCGCCCAGACAGTTCATCACGACCCAGACGAGAATCATCATGGACAAGTACGCCATGAACAACGGCGCAGGTCCCGTGGCAGACAAGATGGAACCCGAGCCAACGAACAGGCCGGTACCGATGGCACCGCCAAGAGCAAGGAACTGGATGTGACGGCTCTTGAGACCGCGAGCCAGCTGGTCGTGCTGGTCGGCCAGGTTGTACTCGGCAGTTTCGCCATTGACGCCACTCTCTGTGTGGCCGAGGCTATCGCCATTGTGCTTCTCCATCATCAAGGACGGGCGGCCGCTGTCTGGACCGTGCAAGGGCTGCTGCAGATTTGCCAAAGGTTTGCCAGAGATTTGCTGGAGGAGACCGAGGCTGGAAAAGTCAACGTTGTGGCGGAATCAAAGGTTCTTGGTTCGTGGTTCTCCGGCGAGCGGATGGGAGAAGCAAGCCAATAATGTACTTGTCCAAGGCGAGATCGAACCCCAGCCAAACCTCACTTGGCAATCTTGTGTGTCTGATGCGCTGAGCTGCAAACCCCAACGGAAACGGCCATGTGCCGGGTCCAGCCGCTTCCGGACACTGTTTCAAGTCGGCAGAGCCGGGAGACAGACGGCGGCACGTTGTATGTATTCGTGTGTAGAAGAGGGATTAGATGTCCAGGTCGACGGCGAGCCGCAAAGAAGGCCGATTGGCAGGCACCAGAATTAATTGGGAAGGAAAAAGAGAATGCCCGCCAGCATGACGAGGGGAATGGGGATGGGAATGGGGATGGGGATGAGGATGAGGATGGGAATGGAAATGGAAATGGAAATGGCGGGCCGGGAGAGTAGGGAATGGAGGGGTGGTTCTTAACATGCTTGCCTCGGCGCCGCAGATCTTCTCCAAGGTCAATTGATAACGACGGCTCGAAGAGAGAAGAAAGTGGCAAGGAGCTATTTCTGGAGTCGCCGCTAGCGGCCACGTCTGACAAGACGAGGCTTGTCTGTCTGTCTGGTCGGGCCATACGGCTTAGCGATGTGCACATGTGCAGGTCATCCAGAACATGTCGCCATACAGTTTTTGGTGTCGAGGGGTTTTGGAATGACCTGCGACCCACCGAACATGGATGCTGCCGGTACCCAGAGCGGAGCGGCTTGGCGTCTGGTCGGGCCAATGACGGGCGCGGATCCGCGCAAAGTAACGTGGCTGGCAGCATGGCAAGGTCCGTCGGAAGGTGCGCCTGGAAGGGACTCAGCCGGTGCGCTAGCTTGGTCCCGCCCGCTGTGATTGGTGGTTGACGCCACGGCTATCAAGCTGGCTTGTCCGGTCTGCGTTTGTCGGAGGTCGAGGGAGCAGCGGGGTCTTTTTTTTTTTTTACTTTCTTTTCCCTTTCTTTTTTTCCGGGTGCGGTTGAGGAGCCGTTTGGGTGCGGTTAGGTGCGGTTTAGGTGCGGGGTTAAGAAACCATCAAGGGCCTGGCTTTCCTGGTGCGGGGTCCCGTCTAGGGAAAACACAACATAAAAAGCATAAAAAAAAACATGATAAAAAAACACCAGATACCATCGCCGGGATGGATGCAGTGCACGGGACAATAAAGGGCTGCAGATTCTGGAAGCCGGTGTGGAAAGCTCGTTGGTCTCTGGATCAGTATGCTGTGCCAGGCACGCGTCTTTTTTTTTTTCTCCCTCTCCTCTCCCCTTTTTCTCGCCTTTTTTTTTTTCTTTTTTCTGCCCTGGTGTCCAACCGCACATTCCCGGCCTTCTCTAAAAGTCCCCTCTCCGGCATCCTCGGGACAGTCACTCAACCGGTCCCCTCCCTTCAAAAGCTTGCGGGGATCTGCGGACTCCTAGGCAGTCAAGCCGAAGCGAGGAATATGCCTTTGCCCAACGGCCAGCCTCTCGACCTTATCGCGACGTTTGCCACCGTCCGGACGAAAGTAAGTCCAATGGGGAAAGAGCGGTCGACGGCTGAAGCGACCGGCTCCACCAGGTCTGTGCAGTTGCGCGATCAAGCTCAGCAGGGTCAAAGGGTCCTCATTTGTTTGAAGGACATGAACGATGTCGATCTCGTAGCTTTACCCACTTAGCCGAGACGAATGAGCGAGCCATCCCGGTCGGTCGCATATTTGAAGTATGAAGGTACTTATCTAGCACAGCAATGTACAACATATTGTGTTTATGGACCACAGCGATATCAGAACGGCATATTCTGCCTGTTTTGCCTATCGCCCATCCCACCGGGCGGGGAGGGGAGTATAGCAAGCCTGACAGGATATGGCGTCTTTTTTTTTTCTCTTTTCCTTCCCCCTTCCCTTTTCCCTTTTCCCTTTTTTTTCTATTCTTTTTTTAAAGGCGTCGTTGGTTTTGCTGATGTCTTTCGGCTGCGTCGCCCGCCCACCAGATCATGCATGACTCGGGGATTCCAGATGCAAAGCGCAAGACTCGCTCGCTCGACTTGACTCGAACCCGCACGAGGCTTACATACTTGTCCGAGGACAAGTCAAAGTGACGGAATGAACAACTGTCAACTTCCTGTTACCTGTCAATTTCCTCCACGACCCCGCAATATCCCCAAAAAGACCAGCCTCAAACGCGCGACAAGGATGGGTGGGTGGGATCGTCATGGCCGCGCCAGGGCATTCGCCGGTACGAGGCCTTTCAAGACAATAGGCTAGGAGAATCCTTCTTTCTCCCCACGGACTCCGGACCCCGAAATTGGCATGCCGAGTCAGTCAGTGGGCACAAGGTCTCTGCATGGAGTGTCAACCTGCCTACATAGTATGTACATACATATGGTATGTGCATATGTATGTACTTGTGTACGTCATGACCGACGCCGTGACACAATCGCATTTAACCAACACGTGCCACGAGCGTTCTGAAGAACCCTGCTTGCACTTCCCCAGATTTTTCCGATTGTCCTGTTTAAATCGGGTGCCGGGGTCCAAGTCTATTGCCATACTAGGAACCCCAGAGTCTGCCCGCACACGGAAGCCAACATTGTACAACAATAATAGATGGTGCCACCCTTGCCAAAGCCACGCTCTCGAACGCGGCAGGGTGGACTTTTCAAACCCTCCGAATGGTATTCTGTCTGACCGCCATACAATAACAGCTTGGCATGCTACGATGTCTCGGCAGGCCGAATGGCCATTAGCTCGTCACGCGGGGAGGCAGGGAAGCAAGGGGGCGTCGCATGGTCGTCGGGTGCCTCGTCGGGTGCCTCGGGAGTTGGAAGTCGGAAGAAATGAATGCTGGAGCGTGGTTCCACGACGCACCGAAACTCGACGGCACCGGTTTTGGAAGCCCTCCGAGTTCTTCCAGAACCATGAGCGCCGACGCGGCTTCTTTTACACAGCTTTGTCCTTGGTGTCCTTCTGCTGGGCGCCGACCAATCGTCGTGTCCGAATCGGCCTATATGTTCCCGTATGCGCATGAGCGTACCTGCATACCGTATGTATACATGTACGCACGCACAAGTACAGTCAATCGAAAGACCACAAGCCCAAGGAGATGGCCATGCCTTGCCACTTGCCAACCCCATCACAAAGTAGACCAACCCACAGTCTCGCATCGCCGTCCCAACATGGTTAAAAATGACTCCACCATGCCGCGCTTTCCAAATGACCCTCGTCGACGACAGCAGATGGCCCTCCATCGTGTTCAAAGTCGATTATCGTCACGTTATTCTTTTGGCATGGCGCCGTCAGGCACGCAGCTGTGCTTGTCTGTTGAAGCTCTCGTACTCTTCGACCAAGTCCCCATGACAGCAGACATGGTCAAGAGTCGGTAGTTGGGGAGGTGCGCGAGGGAGGGTCTTCAAACAAGGTGGTTCGGCTGCCCCTGACCATCAAGACCTCAGTCAGTCAGAAGCAGGGCGAGCAGCATTCTAGGTATTTCAAGTTTAAGACGTCTAGGGAGCCACGCAGTCTCCCGTCCATCATTTTCGACCGGGAACAATGGATCAAGACGACATGTTAAAAAGGTATGAATACCCGTGACAATGAGCTCACGAAAAAGATATAAATGACTCGTGACAATGAGCTCATCCGTGGTCCATGTGCCGGCTGTATCAGCAACGTGTCGAAACCAAGATGACCCTCGACCCTCGACACTCCAAAAGCCACATATTCCATGCGGCTGTATGAGTGACTGATCTGCCGCGATAGACACTGGTGGGTTGTGAATGGAGACACGGGCTTTCCCCGCCAGTCGTTCCATTAAAGGGGGAAAGCCACCAAATCAAGCACATATTCTCGAGCGGTATACAAAACACCGTCCCAAGCGACTGTCCCCTCCACGTACATGGTTCTGACGGGACAACGAAGGGGAGACCAAACGAATGCGAGCAACAAAACAGAGGATACTTTAGGGTGGGGAGCGGAATTCTTGACCCTTTGGAGATACGGTAGCTGTGGCAAGTGATAGGGCATGGACTTTGGCTGACGGAGCTATGATGGGCCTGTCTAGATGATGGACGTGGTAGGTTCCTTGTAGTCTATTTAAGGGTTAAGGTGTTTCTTTCTTTCTTTCTTTCTTTTTTTCCTTCTTTTTCTTTCTTCTTCTTTCTTTTTCTTTCTTTTTCTTTCTTTTTCTTTCTTTTTCTTTCTTTTTCTTTCTTTTTCTTTCTTTTTCTTTCTTTTTCTTTCTTTTTCTTTTTTCTTCTTTTCTTCTTTTTATTTTTCTTTCTCTTTTGCTTCTCATACCTCCTCTCATTTCTTCCCTTTTCCCCATTATTACTTATGCTATAGAAATACAAGAGCAACAAGCAGTGCGTACCTCAACCCCAAAATACCAAGGACACTGCATACACTGTCAACACCGTAATCAACCCCCCCTGCCCCCCAAACGCCGTGCTTTTCCGTGTCGCGGATAGAGATTACAATCTCATGACTTCGTCAACACCGCAACGAAACCACAACGTCAAACGGCCGACCCCCCGCATCTCCCACGACAACGTGCCACATCCCCCAACATCCACAGTCAACTCGCACCATTCCCGTCCCAAATACGTGACCGGGCCGCAATCCCTCCTCGCTCCCACAGCAATCTTTCCCCCCTTCGTCCGCACGTCGTCCACGCCGAGGACCCGAAGCCATCACGCGTATCCCCCCCAAGGGGTCGTACCCGGAGCCATGCCTCGCCGAATTATGCCAGCACGCATGCACAAACGGTCGAACCCGACGAGAAGACAGCACGGGTCTGGACGCAGACATTTTTATGCTCGCTTTTTTTTTCTTTTTTCTTGCATCCTTCCCCCTTTTCGCTCCGCCGCGTGCATCCGGAATACCCTCGTCTTTCGTTGCGGGACCCCGGCTGCCGTGGGATGACCACATTTTCCTGCTGGCCGTGGTCAGGCACGAAGTCGTTGCCAGGGCCGCGACGTCCGAGACAAGAACGCCGGACGCTGGATAGTAGCATGGCATGTAAGGACCCGTGTCGAATTCACATTTGCATCACAAGAAATCCGTCCGCGACGGGTCGAAGTTTGTCGTGGGTCATGTCACGCGTGCGGAACGAGGTTGCTGTCTCAGACCAAAAACAAAAAAAAAATACCCTCACCAATATCCGCAGACAGGCCATACAGCCAGACACAGGCACACAGACCAAAACAAGGATACCCACGCCTTTCCATCGCGCCCGATTGGACGACTCGGAAGAAAAGCCACGGGCGTTTTTACGAAACCGGGCCCTGTACATGCATGTAGGTTGTTTATGACTTGGAGACTAAAAAGCGACCGCACGTAGTGCTTCAGGCTGGTGCCTCGATCGCGACCATGTTTGGGCGGCCCTTTTTGGCACGTTTCGATCGGGGAGTGGTCATTTCGCAAGGTAAAGCAGCAAGGGGATTCGTATTCGTCTTTGAAACCAAGCACCGTTTACTAGTCTCGACAAGCAAAGACCAGAAATGACGTGGGCTGCTGGTTGTGTCAATTTTTTATTTATTTCGTTTTTTTAGGGGGAGGGGGGTTAAAAGAAAAGGAATACAAGAAGAATAAACAAACAAAAAGAAAAAAGAAATGCCTCTTTTTGTGAGCATTTGTTTTTTTTTCTGACAGAGCAGTGGTATCCGGTGCAGGGTCGTCCAGCGCCACAATTCGTCAGCGGTGCGGCAAGGAGGGAATGATGCGAGGCTCTCCTCAGACGGAAGCCCTCTTTGCTTCGTCATACCAAGCTGCCGACTTGCTCGTTCCTAGCCACGAATCTCAGCAATGGGCGACCTGATTCAAGACGGGACCCAACAACACCACCCCCTTTGTCGCCCGCCTCCTCGACTCCCCGCCCTGGCCCATCCTGGGGTGCCGTCCGTTTGTTGATCAACGATTGCTCAAGCCCCGACACCAGAGTCGAGCGAGGAGGAGAGAGCAAAGAGCAAGGAGCGAGGAGGCGTGGTCTTGTCGAAAAAGCGGATCTCGCAAATTATTCGCCAGCGCGGCTTTGAGGAGTCGACCTATCACGGCGAGCAGGGAGCTTTTGCTCCGAAGAGCGCAGTGGCCTGTTTAACTCGCGCCGCATCAAGATGTTGCTGCTCCGGCGAAAACTACGCGCAGGTGCTTTGTCTGTTTTTTTTTTTTTTTTTTTTTTTTTTCCCAAGCGTCGTCGTTCCTCCCTGCTGCTCCCTTTGCGGTGCCGACGGTGGCGTGTCTCGTTTCCAGAAGCTTCCAGCACTCCGTCTCTGCCGTTGTTCGACCTCGAGGCCTCAAAAGACTCAAACGGCCGCTGCGTCTGGTGGTGGTGGTGGTGGTGGTGGTTGTACAGCAGAGTTCTTGTGCAGCCCGCCCCCTTTCCCTGATTCAATGGCACCAGACACGTTCCAGCCGTATTGGGCGACCTGCGGACAAACTCCATGTCTTGTTGCCCATTGAGCTCCGGTCCAAAGCATCGATACAAAGAAGCATGTGGAAACCGTCCAAGTGTTCGTCTTCCGTGGGCATGGATCGCTGTTTGCTGTTCTGCCAGCCCAATGCCTCCACCTCTATATGAGCCTGACGTCCCCGACAGGCTTGAGACATCCAGTCCTCCTCTGCATAGTCTGGTGGTCCTCTCTGTCCTCTGGCACTTCCACTCCCTTCATCTATGATTGTGTATCAGCTTCAAGACGTTGCGACAGGTGGTGGACCGGTCCCTCTAGTCACGATAAATGTGCACAGAGTATACGGCTCAGTGCCCAGTCTGCGGGAAGAAGTATCTTGTCTATGTTGCATTCTGTCACCTTTATCACCCGCCCGTGTTGGCGTGTCCCAACGGCCTTGTCACGATACAGAACGCCATGCATCAGGGCCAATGTCCTAGCCCTGTCTCCCCGAACAGTTTGCGGGGGGGGTGTCAGGTCATATAACAACGATGCGAGAAGACGATCCCACGGCAGAAGACACGTTTAAATGGCAAAAAGAAGAAGAAAAATAGAAGAAGAAGAAGAAAAAGGGAAAAGGGAAAAGGGAAAAGGCGGGCGCAGAAGGCGAACCAAAACACGGAGGAGTCTGGTGCTTCGCCCCATCCTAAAGTCTCTCGATATTCGCCGGTATTTCGACAACCTGGTCAACGCCAACATATTCGGGTATGTCTATATCATACTTCCTCGCAATGGACGGTGCGACGAAGCTGGAATACACCGGGTCAGCTACCCTAGTAGTTGGGCCCGGACCGGAATCCCTACCAAAGTACGTACCGTCCGCCAATAAAATGGCGTCCCTTGAAGTACTTTACCAGTGGTTTGGGCGCTGTGAGGCTGATGAGAGCAGTAGGCATGAATGAACTTCCAAGTCCCGACTCTGGTGGACCATTTTCGATATGCCACGACGACGGGGCATCGACTGACGTCACCGGAAGCTTTGTCGTCTCCAAACACTGAATGACACGCGGAAATGGCTCTCTCACCTCCCCTGAGAAGCTGAATCCTGTACCATGTTAAAAAGAAAATAAAAATTGGAAACGAGAAGGCTTTCCTCGTAACACTTTCCGCGAATACGAACCGAATATTGCATCCACAACGTGGTCTGTCGACTCCAACGCCGACTGGAAGTCATCTACAAAAGGAACCTCCAATTCTTCCAGCTGTCTCGTCAGGCGCTATGAAAACGAACAGAGTCAGGGAAAAGGGGGCTCGTTTTCGGATGATAACGGGCAGAAGGAGAAAAAAAAACCGCCAGTCATTGTCTTGGCATCGAGCGAGAATAGAATATAGAAGATACGACGGAAGCACATAAATTTTGTAAATAGGAAAAGGGAAATGCAGTACAAAGGGGAGGTGAAATTAAATACATTTTTTCTAAGAAAAACATTCCTATCCGTTTACGCACCTGGTAGAGGTCATTTTTACCCTTTTTAGGATAGAAAATCGTAGGCGTGTATCCGTAGTGATAAAGATGCCGAGCCGCCACAAGCCCATCTCCGCCTAGGAAAGCCAGTTTCAGTTTCGACAAGAGTCAACGAAATAGGTCATTCATTAGATATCAAACGAAAAATAAGAAGAAAAGCAAAAGACAAAAAAAGGGGGAGCGTACCGTTGTTTCCCGGGCCACAAGCGACAAGTATCCTACGCCCCTTGTCCCGGGGTTGCAACCGAGTCACTGGTAGGAAATTAGACCTAGCGTCGGTGTCGGCATCAAAGGCAGCGACGCCGCGTCAAGAGGGGAACAGTCCGCACCGGCTTGCGACACGGAAAGACCAGCCAGTTCCATGAGCTGGTCGAGGGAAAATGCACATGTGCTCATGAGCTCCTGGTCAAGAGCCGCCGCCGCCTTTGCACCCAGGGTCTTTGGAACCGCAAAGGGCACGTTAGCAGTGAAAAGAACAGGGCCAACTGGATCCAGAAAAAAAAATAAAAAAATAAAAAAGGTCCGCTGGAACGCATCCGACTTTGGACGAGGGCCGACCCGTACCTTGAGTGCCATGATGGTATTTTTTTTTAAAAAAAAATAATAATTTTTCGTTTGAAGGGAAAAAAAAGTAGATACGAGATGCGCCGAGAAGTTCAAGACGCCGCAGAGTCGGTCTTGCTCGTCAATATCAGAGTTGAAGAACAGCACAGGTTGGATTCATGTGCGATGACGGGTGATGTCGAGGCTGGCCAGTGACTGACATCATGCCTGGAACGCGCATGCATTTCGCCGGCGCGGCAAAACCCGGCTCCGATCGAAAAGATCCCCCCAACGTCCCCGTTCTCACGACGCCGGCCCAATGGACAATCTGGAGTCCTAGACCCTCACGGCTGGTTCGCATCTGCTCCATTCGTCAAACTAATCATTTCCACCCAACGACGCCCCAAGCGCATCATGGTTGTCAAGATTCGCCTCGCGCGCTTCGGTCGCCGAAACGCGCCCTTTTACAACATCGTCGTCGCGCAGGCCCGGTACGCTCGCCTTGTCCTTTCTCTTCCCTTGTTCCTCCGCGATGGTGCAGGCGGGGATAGAAAAAAAAAAGAGGCTCGCTCATTGGACTCCCCCATGAACATGACGTAAAAAAAAAGAGAGGCAAAAAGGAAAGGAAAAAAAACACTAACAAAAAACACGCAACACCTCACAGAACCGCGCGGAACTCTCGGCCCCTCGAGGTCCTGGGCACGTACGATCCCATCCCGAAGCCGGACCCCTACGATGATTCGGGCAAACTCCACAAGGACATTAAGCTGGACACGCACCGCGCAAAGTACTGGATCGGCGTGGGCGCCCAGCCCACCGACACGGCATGGCGGCTCCTGTCCATGGTCGGGATCCTGCCCAAGAAGAACTTTGGGCCCGTGCCCCGAGAGACGAACGAGCCCGTGGAGGCGGACAAGATCAAGATTCGGTGAAGGAGGGGGGTAAAGAACAAAACGAGGGGCGGGAAGGAAAAACTTGGGGAGGGAATCTTTTGTCCGTGGAGATTCTTCAAAGGATAATTGTATGATGTGAGGATTTTTTTGGGCGTCTTTTGCTCCGGCATTTGTGGCGTTTTTTGGGATTTTTTTTTGCCATGGTTGTGGGTTCTCGGGATGCGGCTCAACACGGGAATGTATCATTATGGGGTGCGTGGCCGGTGAATGAGATGTTGGCAAATGGGGTGTGAGAGAACATCGTCGAGCAAGATGGCGCGGCTTCAACTGCTCCAAAGGGGGACGTCTAGAAATAAGACGCTTGACTTTTATTGATAAACTAGCCCAAGATACAAAATGGATGTTCCGACACGCTATATTCTGAGCTTCTTTTCATCGTGCACCCCCCTCCCCCCCCCCCACCCAATTCCAACCTCACCTAATCTATAAATAACCACCCGGAACCATATATCGACCTCGTAAACTCAATGCGACGCCGCGAAAAATATGTTCATAAACAAACAGACAACCATGACGACGACGCCATACACAGACAGAGCGAGCGCCAGCCTTCTCACGAGGCCATGGTCCAGGTGTTCCAGGTCCCATCTCCATTTCCTGCGCCATCGCCATGGGCTCTGGGCGGCGCTGGGCCCGGCGTTGGACGAGAGTCCCGCGAGCGGGGCCGCGTCTTCCACGTCGGACACGCTCGAGTCTTGCATGTCGTCGTCTTCCTTCATGAGTCGCTGATGGTGGGGGCTTTCCGGGTCGCTGATCTTGTAGTAGAAGAGACCAGGCAGGATGAAGCTGATGGACGTCGAGCCCGTGCTGCCTACAAATGCCAGTACGCGGTCCAGACTGCTGACGGACAGGGCAGTAAAGTAGGCGAGCGTCAGTATGATTGTTGTGAGGAGGGCGAACCGAGTATCGGACATGGGCGCTGTACTGCCGTGGTCGCCCCGCGGCGGGGGCGAGTGCATCAGGACGGGTTCGCTGCGGCCGTTGTGTGCGTGGGAGCGGTTGGGTCGCCATCGCAGAACGGCGTCCAACGAAGCGCGACACGGGTGGACTTGAAGTGGGATGGAAAAGAGGACCAGGATGACAATGGCCGCCTTGCCAATGGTGGAGGCCACGCCCGTGGGATCTGCATACGTGTCAGATCGATGGCCAAGGGCATGTATGTACGGGCCGAAAAGGAGGGGAAGAGAAAGAAGAACAGAAAGGAAGAAAGAAAGAAAGAACAAAAGAAAGCTTACACATCAAAATTATGTTTCCGACAATGTCATTTCCAAAGGTGATGTACCCGGTAATGGCGACCAGTATATAGATGCCCGCTGCCGAGCCAATGCTCAACAAAACTACTCGAATCAAGCTGGATGGAGAGTTGTCTTTGATCTCATTCACAATGGAGAACATCTGATGCGAAACGAAGCCATGTTAGCGATGGCACCATGGACAAACGGGACATCGACGAAGGGGTTTTACGTCGGCGAGACGGACATTCTGATGGCACGTGTAGGCAAATACCACAATGGGCAAAGCACTCAGCGTTTCTACGGGGCCGGACCACTTGATGACACGAATATTGCCAGGCGCGGCGTGAGGATCGACGGCGAAGTGATAGACGACGAGCACAATCAGATAGCCAATCGACACGAGCGCGACGAGACTGGTGTATTTGAGCGAGTCGAGCCGGCGCAGGAAGCTGAGGGGGATGACGAGAAGCATAAAGGCCGTGATCCAAAAGTGGCGGTCGACCAAGTAGGGAATGCGCTCGGCCTGGCTGTTGAAGCCCAGCATGACGCCGGGCATGAGGTCGCCAATGATGATCATGTAGGAGACGGCAACGCCGAAGCACTTGACGGCGATGGCGGCGTCAAAGATGACGGATGCCTGCGAGTAGGTGATTTGCGACAGGGCGAAGAAGGAGGCGGTCCCGCGGTCGAGGTAGCGGGCGCATTTGGACTGGAGGTATAGACCAAAGGCGGCCGTCAGGCCCGACCACATGACGAGCAAAACGCCCAGCATGATTCCCATGTGCGACAGGACCGAGGGCATGGCCAGGGTGCCGGCACCGACAACTTGGAACGAGTTAGCTCTGCTGTCTGCCAGGCGGTGCCGTGCAGGAGGGGAGGAGGAGGAGGAGGAGGAGGAGGAGGAGGAGGAGGAGGGGGAGGAGAGGTGGTCTTCGAACTTGTGTTGAGCAGGTTGACGATGCTGCTGACGGTCGAGGCTTTGCCCGCATGGCCGCCGTCTTTGCCGCCGCGACGTCGTGATCTAGCGTCGGGGTGTGTCAGTTGGGAAGAGGGCCGGCATGGGTTGCTCGTCGCACCTTGACATATCTCTGCGAGACCAGCCAGACGAGCTGCCATCCGATATGGTGGAATAGTTGGTCATCTCAGACGGTCTCTTGGAACAGCGACCCCAGCACGAGGGCGCCGTGCGCGTCGACCCGTCGCGGTGTCTTCTGTCGTCGTGTCGTCTCGTCGTCCTGGTCGTCCTTGTCGTCCTTGTCGTCCTTGTCGTCCTGGTCGTCCTTGTCGTCTTGGTCGTCTTGGTCGTCTTGGTCGTCTTGTCGTGCGAGGGAAGGGGATCGATCAGGCGAGCGTTGGCGCGAGATGGGGTGGTCCGGCAAGCCAGGCCACGTTCACCATGTTCCGCGGCCCTCGACCCGTGCGAGCTTCCGTGCCGAGCCGTCAGACGGGGAGAGAGGTACTGGCGACCGGCAGGAAGCGGGCAGAGCGCAGCGTTCTCGCCTCGGATAAGGATCAGTCGCCGTGAAGAGCGGTGCCGGGTCCAAGACGAATGGGGCCGTGAACTGCAACGTGTCGCAATTGCGTTTGAGGGGAGCGTTGAGACTGGAGCGGCCGACAGCTCTCACTCGTAGTTGCTTGGCGCTGGCGGAGGGCGCTTTGGTGGGCACTTTAGTGGACACTTTGCTGGCACTTTGGTGCGCTCCAAGGTCTATCCAGCCCGGGTCGGCCCTGGCTTCGGTTCCGAACAATTTGCCATGCAATGAGCATTGACCGCCCCCCCCCCCCGGAAACGTCAGCTGGTAGCCCCGGTGCTCCCCCGCCGCAGCCAACCACCAGGGCCGAGCGGCCTGTGCTGGCACGCAGCGCCGCGTCCATTCCAGCGGATGCAGCCGCCCCACCACCAGGCCCGACCACACCAGACCACACCAGACCATACGCCATCACGTCCCGACCGACATCTTCGGCATCACCTTCCGACATCTCAGTCTCCAGCTCCCGCTCCTGTCCACAACCTCGGCCGCAAAATCGTCGACAACCCACCCTTGCGCCCCGCCCGACGGAAGTCCCCTCGGCCTCGGCAGCCAAACGCGCCCGCCCAACATGGACAACCCGCTCGACCAGACGACGCTGGCAACCATCTCCCTCCTCGAATCGCGACTCCTCCGCATCGAGCATGTCCTCCACGGCCACACACCCCCGCATCAGCCGGCGCAGGCCGACTCCGCCATTCAACGGATGAAGCACCTCGAAAAACGCTTCTCCATGCTCATCTCCCGCATCCGCGTCTATGCCGAGCTGGTCAAGATTTGTACGTCCACCATGGCAGCCGCGCACTTGCCTCCTTTTCCCATACCCCTCCCAAAATGAGAAAAAGGGGGGAAACAAAAGCAAAGGAAAAAATAAGAAAGGAAAGGAAAGAAAAGAAAAGAAACAGCGTCCTGGGCCCCGGTGCTAACTCCGCACCAGACAAATCCAACCCCGACCTCTTCCACGCTCCCGATGCCTCCGAACCACCGTCGCAGCTGTCCATGCAGGCCGTCCAATCCATCGTGCTCGCGTCGGCCTCTGCCTTTCCCGCGACACTCTCCTGCCTGACCGCCATACAAGATAGTCCTATTCCTGACCCTTCGGAGAGCGCCTCGCTGATTGGTCTGACCAAGAGGATGAAGGCCATCGAGGTCACCCAGTTGGCGCAGGCGGCGGAGCTGGCGGAGCTGAGACAGAGGAGTGAGGCCGTCATGCTAGCGTGGTACGAGCGCGGCGTGCTCGCCAGCTCCCAATCACTAGCAGACCTCGAGACCAGGGCACAGGGCGTCGAGAGGACAGTCCGGAGGCAAGAGCTGGCGCTTGAGGAGGGGGAGCGAATATAATACTGTGCGCGGCCTCGGTGGTGCTGGCGGCGTCGCCCCGCAAGCAAAAAAGCAAGCAAGCAGCTCCTCGTGGCGCTCCGGTATGCGACGTTGTTAAACCCTTGTGCACGTTCACAAATGCAGGTTTTCTCCCGTCTATTTTACATCTTGTTGACCCTTTTGGACTCGGCTGACTTTGATGGAGTCTTTGCCAGAAGACATTTGCAACATCAAGCCAAAACTCATTGCGCATGTGCAGTGTTACACGTAGTGTAGAAAGGTACGAAACACGAAGTAGGAGGAGGAGGAGAAGGAGAAGAAAGCATGACGTGCATAGTCTGGCCAGCCCGTTCTCAAACCCAGCTCCGGAACGCGACACTCTGGTCCTCCATGTGTCCCATCAGCAGGGAAGAAGGATCGGCGGAAATATCTGCTGCGTACAGTCCTCTTATCGCCTCGTTGCTCTGTAGATCATTCATTTGGTGACGAAAAAAAAAGAGGAACGAGTGGTGTTCCGATGAGGGCAAAGGAAAAAGAAAAAGAAACGAAAAAGAAAGAAAAGGAAAAAGAAATTTGCGGACAGAGCAAAGCCTGCCAGACTGGTTTTGGCCAACAATACACGATTGCCGCGTAGGCACTGGCATCATCGTCGTCATTGGTCAAGACATGCCAAGACATGCCGCATTTCCAGCGTCAAGCCCGGACGTGGCACTTTCCGTGGAAGCAGGAGAAGAAAAAGCAACGTCAACGGTCCTGCTGGCCAGGTAGTAAGTACATAGTATGTACAGTCATAGCATGTACAGTCATAGTATGTACAGTCTGGTGCAATGTAAGGCGGGAACTCGTGCGCGCGGCATGCAGGGAGACCAGATTCGGGGCCGGCAGTTGTGCAGTTAGTCTGCTTTGGAGGGGAACGGGTTGATCAGTGACAGTGAATCAGGGACGGCTTTCTGTGTGCAAGTCGGACCAGGCATGCAATATTACGGAGACGTTCTCCACGACGCCAACAATAGTGTCAGATTGATTGTGGGGGGGGGGAGAAGGGCGAGGTTCGTGCTTGCTCCGTCTCCGTCCGTCCCAAATGGACGCGCCCTGCTCTCTGGGCGCTAGTACATTGGCCTTTGCCGAGACTGGAGAAATGCCGCCAACGAGAACCTACCAGGTAGGTAAGTACTTCCTACTTAAGGTACCAAGCAAGTACCGAGTAGGACGTAGGTAGGTGATACTTGGTTTACGACGAGGGACGACGACGTACATGGCGTGATCCAGGTCTTTCACATAGGAACCAATGTATTGCGCGGCTACAAGAAGGAACCAGACAGGAACCATGCAATTCTCTGGACTCATACAACATGAGGCACGATGTACATACTACGTACTTTTAAGTAAGGAGGTACCTACTTAGGTAGGTAGGTATGTACATACATATGTACTTGGGTAGTGTACAGATATGGTGAAACGTGCTCCGTGGTCAGTGGTGGGCCGTGGCTGGTGCTTCATATGCGCACATGCGGGTCGTGCTTTTGAATCTTGCGATTCTCTTCCTCCTCCTCCTCCCCCGGTTTGACTCTTTTATTTTTGCTTGGCGCAGAGAGGACGGCGTCACTTCGTAAGCGGTACGCACTGGTCGAGCGCTACCCGTTGCCTGCGCGCGTCTTGGGACGAGGCGAGTCACGACAGTACCGGCACATGTCACATGTGCGTTGGGCACGGCACGCAGACGAAGCGGTTGAGGTTTGCTGGCCGTCTGTCTGGCCGTCTGTCTGTCTGTCTGTCTGTCTGTCTGGCCTGCGGCTCCATTCCCGACTGGGCTCAGCAAGGCGCGTGGGTGGCAGTGGCAGTTGTGTCGTCTCGTGTCAGGACGCAGGATGCAGGACTCGGAGCTTCATAAACGATGGAAGGCTAGGGCCGGAAGTGGCGGCACGGGTTTGAATCCAAGAGTCGAGGCTGGGAGCATCCCTGGAGCCATCTGGCTGGGCCCACGTGTGGCCATGTGGTTTTTCTTCTTCCTTCTTCGTCTTCTTCGTCTTCTTTGGGGAAGAAAGAAGAGAGAAGAGAAGAGAAGAGAAGAGAAGAGAAGAGAAGAGAAGAGAAGAGAAGGACGAAGGAGGACGAGAAGGAGGACGAGAAAACGACGCAACTTGGCACCGTTTGTCTTCTTTGTCCGCGATTCCATGGCCCCAGTCTCCCCCACGGTCCAAGAGGAAAGAATGGCCGGGCCGCAGATGGCCCGATGGCCAGATGCCAGACGGCCAGACGGCCATGCTGCCACCCCAGTATCTTGTCTCGCCTCCGGGTCTCGTGTCGTGTCGGTCGTGTCGTGTCGTCTTGTGTCGTGTCGTCTTGTGCCCGTCATTGTCTCGTCCCTGATGGCCCCGCCACCGTGCAGCCGCTTCTTACAATGGGCAGGCGGGGATTTTTTCGCATCCCACCTTGTTGAATCGCTGGCTGGGTTTCATTTCATTTTCGTGGCGCGGGCGTGGGCGCGGGCGTGGGCGTGGGCGTGGGCGTGGCGGAATTGCGCTGCTGCAAAGGACCGGCACCCTCCTCCTCCTCCCTGCACGAATCCGTGACCCACCATCTTATTCATTCATTCGTTCATTCATTCGTTCATCTTCCATCTCCCATGCCCATGCCCTGCGCTGCTCTGCTCCGCTCCGATCCTCCTGCTGTCCGCCACAGCCTGTAGAATGCCCGCTGTGCACGTCGCGTCTGGTCTGGCCCTGCTCTGTGCCTGATCCTTCCTGCCTTGTCTGCCCATCCCCCTTTGTCGACCGCTCACCCGCCCACCTTGACGCCATCCTGGGCCACTGGCCGTGTTGGCCTGCAAGTGTCTCTGTGGCGACGCCGTCTGGCAACTGTCAACGGCTCAGCGTCTATGCCAACAGCTGGCAAGTAACTGGTGAGCCGCTGCTGGCCACTGGCTGGCAACTGGCTGGCAACTGGCTGGCAACTGGCTGGTCTGGTCGCGCACTCGCCACGCCCCATCGGGCAGGGGAGCCCACGCGGCTCTCTTCCCCTCGCGGCACTTTAGCACAGCCACCATCCAGCACATACCCGGACCGCGCGCAGCCGCCAACGCCCGCCAACGCCCGCCTCCCGCCGCCGCACTTCGCGCTGCTTGCACCACAGTCACAGTGCACGCACCAACACCGCACCAACACGCACCACCACGCACCACACATACCACACATCAACTGCCACACACTGCCACGCTCGGCCACTCTCTTTCGTCCCCTTCGCGCCCTGCTTTTTTTTCTCTCCCTCTTATCCTCTTATCCCCTCATCGTGCCCACCGCGTCCATCTGCTTGGATCCGTCGACCCTCAACTCTCAGAATAGTGTCTCCCACTCACTGCTCTGTCGCTCATTTTAACTCGTTCCTTCTTTCTTCCAACCTACCCCGTCTTTGCTTCGACTGCGGCTGTGCCGGATTGATCCTGTCGCTGGGCCACCTTTTGCCTCCCTCGACCTCCCCTTTCGCTTCTCTCGTCCATCCTTTGCGCGTGCGCGACCGAGCTGATCGACAACGCCTCCCATCTCATTACCTTTTATCGTCACCAACCCGTTCCGGCCTGTCTGTTCCTCGTCGGCGCCGCTCCCGTCTTCGCCCCTGACTACCCGCAGACTTGGTCCAAGTCGGATTCAGTGCCCATCACGACAAACAAACTTCGCCATTCCTTATGCCAGGTTACGGTTCGCAGTATTCTCCGTCACTTATGAAAATGGAACATTCGCGGGCGTACGGTGTCGGTGCTGGTAGAAAGCAGCGACTTTCTTTCAGCAATATCCTCGGCGATCCCTTCGCTCTGGCGACTCTGTCCATTGCTCTTGTTAGTGTGGTTCCTTGCACACTTGCGTTTCCATGTCGGCTTTGCTCTCTCGACGTCCCAAATACTTGCTAACACGTCGCCTCCTTCTGCCCGTTTAGCTCGCTTGGTTCATCACCTTCATCTCATGCATCATTGCTCAGATTCAAACCAGCAGCATCCCGATTGATCAGAATCCCGACAAGCAATTTCCGTCCTTCGCCTGGTGGGCAGTCGTCTACAGTTTATTCCTCATTCTGGGCGTCTTTGTCGTCGTCGCCAGCGACTCCATCCATACCTATCATGTTGCTGTGACGGGCTATCTCGCCGGAGGCATGGTCCTCGTCACGTCAAGTGTCAACTCCCTCGTCTATGCCAAGAGCGGAGCCAGAGAGGCCGCCGCCGCCGGCTTCATCCTGCTATCCATGGTCATCATCGTCTGGATTTTCTACTTTGGATCGACCCCGTCTTCGACCCCACGAGCCTTCTTGGACTCCTTCGCCCTCACAAAGGGTTCGAATGCGACGCACAGCCAGACAATGAACGGATACGGGGTTACTGGTCGCCCCGAAACCTCCAACTCCGTGCAGCCCCCACAGATGTACACGTCTGCTCAACTCGGCGGTTTCGAAAACCCTTCGCCCGTAGGCGGCGCCTCTCAAGCAGCCGCCATTCCAGCCATGCCAATGCCATCATACGCCGGTACCTCGTTGCAACAGAGCAGCAAAACTCCCGCCAACGACGACGAGGTTCTGCCGCCCACCGATTATCCCTACCAAGCCAAGGCCATTTACAGCTATGAGGCTAACCCCTCTGACGCCAACGAGATTTCCTTCAACAAACACGAAATTCTCGACGTGTCCGATGTTAGCGGACGGTGGTGGCAAGCGCGGAGACGTGGGACTGGCGAGACTGGCATCGCACCAAGCAACTACCTCATTCTGTTATGAGCTTCACGACGAAATGAACATGTGCACGCAAAACCAATGGCTCTTTTTCGGCAGGGCAAGCAAAAGGGGGCAAAGCAACAAGTGTGAGGAGCGAAGACACGACTGCGACAAGTCGCGCATCATTCTCCCATTTCGCTTTCCGGGATTATCTTTTGCATAGACAAAGGCGACAAAGTTCGAACCAGGCTTTTATGGCCGCCCGGCCATCCTGCCACGACCAGCAACATTCCCTACAACTAGCTCGCTTCCTTGCTTGCTTGCTTTTCTGTCTACTTGACTATTGGTCTTGGTGCCCCGCCATTTTCTTGTGTCTTTTTCTTATTTTGCAGACAATAATTGGGTCATTGGGTTATGTATTGGATGGAGTACGTTTAGGAGACAATCCACTATCAGCATGGGCAGGAAATGTTCTTGTTTCTCTCTTTCTCTTTTCTTTCTTCTTTTTGCTATATCAGCCTTCCTTCTTGACGTTTAGATTTTTTGTCCTTTACCTCCTGCCGTCCTGTTTTACCTTTTGACTTCTTTTCAAATACATTTTTCTTGTTCCGTCTCACTCACGTTGCTTCACTCTCTTTCTCCGCGCATATCATTGCCATGGTGACTTGCGTCTCACGCAAGACAACTCTTGGGGAATGCGACAGTGGTTAAAACGGTCCGAGGCGGCTTGTGCGACCAGGCGTACATGGCAACGAGCGGTCGCCTTTTGCGAACTCCCAACGGAGGATGTGGGCACGAGGTGGACTTTGTTTTCTTCTCGGCACGGCGAATCATCCGAGGTTTTTCTTGTCTTCACTGCGGCGAGGCGAATGGCAATTCGCAAGAGGTTCCAAGTGTGTCACGTCTGGAGTGAATCGTGTGATTGTGCGAGATTGGAGTTGTTACCTCTCGTCTCCAATAAATACCTTGAAATGAGATACATATAAAGGGGTGGGGAAATAAGAAAAATCAAACTTTCTTTCCCTTAATTCTCGGTTTATCTAGAAACAAGTCTTTTCCAATGCCTCTTGACACGATCTGTTGCATGCCCAGCACCCTTTGGCCGATCACTTAAAGAAGACGAAACGCGTACCGTCTTCACGACATCCTTAGTTTTACTTTTATTTCCATTGGGTCAATGGTTGGTTAATTTGGTATACTAGCCAGCTTTAGCAATTTATGCTTGCTTTTATTTCTATTGTATTCCATGGTTCGTCAACTAATCCGTTGGGCATGCATCGCCAGGCTGATCCCGGTTGGAAGTCCCCTCTCGTCCGCGGGCAGGCAGGCCAATGTGCAGACGGTGTAGAGAGATTTGGCCGAGCCCTGTCCTAGTCTTCTTGGTGCGAGATGGACGTCCACCTGCCTTTTCTCGCGTGGCTGGCTTCTTTTCTTGCTGCTATCTCGAGGCACACCCGGTTCGTGTCGTTGGTGGAGCCGGTCCCAAGGGCCACGGGTCCAACTTTCGGCTTCCATCGCGTGGTCATGGTACCGCTACGAAGTGCCTTGCTCCGTCACACGGGGAATATGGTGAGATGAGCCGGTACGTGGTTCTGGTTTCCTGCAGCAGGCCATCGTGTTTAGACGTCGTCCCGTGGCCGGGAGAATCTGCAGCAAGTCATGGACATGGTAATGGAGAGAACCGGCAGGCCGGGAGGGCCCCGCACCAGAATCACAATGCCAAAAATTGACCATCGCTTGCCGGATCCCCTGGTTGCTTCGTGCCTCGCTGGGGATCCTTTCCATGGAGAGGTTCCCATGGCCAAGCCGCCGGCCGCCCATCACCCGTCGAGGCGCCTCCTCAACTCCCGTTCCTTCTGCAGCACCTCCAGCTCCAGCCGCTCCACGCCGTACCGCAGCGCTTCTTTGCGCTGGCGGACGATGCGCGCCCTCAGCTTGTCCTCGCCGACCAGTCTGCGACTTCGCGACGAGGACGCCCTCTCGGCCTCGTCGGGACGGGCCAGCCGACCCTGCTGGAGCTCCGCCCGGGCTTTCAACGTCTCTATGCGCCGGTCCTGCTTTTCCACCTGTGCACCGGCTCGCGAGAGGAGCAGCGCGATATAAGGGCCGATTTCGTCACGGAGAGACGCCTCTGCTGCTGCGAGGGTTGTCTGCGGGATGAGCTCGTAGTGCTTTTGTAGAGCGGAGAAAAAAAGAAAGAAAAAAAGAGGGGGGGCAAGGAAAAGAGGATGGATACGTTAGTTGAGTTCGAATAGGTAAACAGGAGCGATCGGTGATCCCAGAGGAGACGTACTCGCACGGTTTTCAGAACTTTGATCAGCCGCGGGAAATCGGCGGTGCCGTGATCGAGAGTCTGCACCGAGGATTCCAGGAAATCGAGAGAGGTGCGGAGAGAGGCCACGCAGCCGGCATAGGAGGCTGTTCCGGCGGGGATGGTGGCCATTGCTGCGAGAGCTGGGAGGAGACTCGAATATCCTTCGTGGCTGTTCTGTGTTCGTGACAATGGCAATGGCAATGGCAATGTCAACCACACTAGAGGGTTGTTATGAGAAATGATGGCCCGGTCCGGCGCGCTATCCCAGCTGGATGGGGAGGCCCGGTGAGGAGCGCCAAGAATGCGAGTCTGGCGTCGTTAAATCCCGTGGCAGTGTGGACAAATTTGAAGCGCAGCAGCAGATGATGGAAGTGGACAAAGGGCGGACGATGTGTTTGTCGTGTTGTGCTAGTTGCGGTCGTGCTGATGGTGTTGTTGGTGTTGTTGGTGTTGTTGTTGGCGTGGGCGGTGGATGAATCTCTCCAACAGAGCTCGGGAGGATTGTGATTCGTCGGCGCGGAAGATCGGGCTCCACTATCGATCCCAGAGCTCTCGTCCCCGTCCCCTCGCCGTCACGACCAATGTCTCCAATGTCTCTATGTCTCACCATCGCACAGGACCTTATTTCCCCAGGAATTCCACTCGATGCATGCCAGGCATGCCAGATGGCCGCTTAGACGCAGCACTCGTTGCCGGCCATCTCTGTTGACATGCGACGGGCCAGCTAACTCCTGGTAACGACACATTCCCCCGCTCCGCCCCCTCGTCGAGCCTGACGACAACCTCGGCTGAGCTGCTTCCATTCGAGTCCGCCATGCTCCCTCGCCATACACCATCTTCTTCTCTCGTACGAGAGCCCGGACGTGCACGAGGGCGCCTGTGCATCAACAGAGGTAAAACGTAGGTATGTCCATACAGAAGTACGTGCAACTTGCCCCCATCACATAGTCCAGGCCTCGCATGCGCTGTCACGGCGCCGAGTGTAGTCGACAGGAGTGAAATGGCTTGTGTCTCCGAAACGAAGCTTTCTATCCGCCGTCACCTGACTCGGAATTGTCTGTGGTTGCGGCATGCAAAGGCAACGTGCCAGTCGCTCGAACGAAATGGCCCTAGTCGCGGGCCATGAAGCCGTCATGACCTCCGTCCTGACCTCGACCCGGCCACCTGCCAACTCCCAGCCTGTCCATTACTTACATGGCGAGATGAGCAGGCAGATGCGACGATTCGCAAGTCTTCCATGACTCGATAAACTCGACCATGCTCCCTTGCTGGCTGAGACTTTCTCTCAACCTCATTCAGTTCTCTGGCCTACTCCCCATTCTCCCCATGTCCGGAAAAGTTGGATTCTACCCATTTAATGCACCACTTCCGCTGCTTCTCCTTTGCTGCGGCTGTTTTGAGGCGATGACTAGAATCTTGCCTCTTGTGTGGTGAAGTCTCGTCTGCGGGTGCGCGAGTATGCATTTGCATCTGCACTTCACGCCGCCACCCACCACGGCTTGACATTACTCCTGCCGTGATTACCGTTCCCCATCTCGCTTCCTATGGCCCAACAACCGCCGTTCGATGCTGCCATTGGTGCCCACCGTCATGACTTGCGGTTTATAAACGAAAAATGGAACGATAGCATCTCTATCGGACAGCCGTTCATCTTGAAATGGAACCGGTCCCTAGAAAAGCCTCGCCCGCAACTAGCCCTGTACAAGGTCCAATATCCCGAGGATGGGATCGTGGTCTATGACCTCGTCTCGAACTTGCCTGGTGCGTATACAAGTCTTTTTTTTTTGCCTTCCTTTTTTTCATATCACTCATGACGAACGTGAATAGATCCAATCGATCCCATGTCCTATAATTGGACACCAATTTATTTGAGGGAAAAGGAGTTGTATGCAGTTTGGCTATCTGACGGTCAGCCTGCCCATCCAAACTGGACAGTCTCTCCTCCCTGGACTGCGAAAGTCCCAGAGGTATGTTTATTTCTCTGGTGGATGTTCTGGTACTTGAGCCTTTTCTTGGCTCTCTATATCTTGGCCAGAAGACTCACTCCTTTTTTTCCCCTTTCCTTTCGTTTTCTTTTATCATCGTTATTATTCCTATATGCTGCCACCTCTCTTCACAATACCACTGACACCCGTTTGTTTCGCTTTGTCAGCGGTCTCCTGAAAAGTCTGACCCTTTTACCTTCATTTCTGGTTTTTTTTTGGGCGTTTCTGACCCAAGGATCATTTTCTCAGCCTCCACGTGATAGGCATAGGGCCGCCGTGATGGTCGTCACCTCTGTCTGTCTTCTCCTTGTATACGCCATCTGTCTGTCAATTTACCTCCAGCATCGTAGGAGGAACAGAGGAAAAGGAGAAGAAGAAGACGCAATCTCTCATCACTATTTGAGCCGTATTAACTCCACGGCGTCTACAATTACTATTACGTCCTTCTCAGAGCCCAGCGACGGACTCAAGTCAAAACCTACTGCGTGGCTCATTACACCATCGCCAATGGCATCAATCATGGTTACCGAGGAATTCCTCGCAGGAGAAGAGATTGCCGCCGACATACCCATCAGCCGGACCTCCACGTTGGTAATGCAATCCCATTCGTAATATGTACGTGGGACGTCTAGGTTGCAGAGAGGCGCTCACGCATTCCCTTTCATTTCAAAAAGTCGCCGAAAATGTGCTGTTCCATGGAACGCAACGCACACGAAGACCATTTCATCGTGGTAGAAGCTTCGTTCCTGTTGGCTGGGCGTGGAGGGGAAAAACACAATGGAAAATAGAAAGCATAGTAAGCAGGCAGGCGCAGTTACCCAAACGTCTGCCACCATTTGGTAATATCAGACACTGCTCGTGCAAAGTACTTGGTCACAGTATCTCGTAAATAGAAAATGGCATTTAGATTCTACTATGTAAACGCTCCATGAGCGCAGTGCCTTGACATTGAGCCTGACCCCCTGTAGAGCCGCGACGGTCTCATGTGCTCAACACCGTGCAAACCCAATTGCATGGAGGAACATAGGGAACGCTGGCTGAGGTTTCTTTAAATAAAACATTAAGACGAATAAACCGTGGCACTTCTTTCTGTTGCGGCCCGGCGAACTCCCTGTGATTAGTATAAGTGACTTCTATTCTTGCATCGGTCACAGATGCGCAATGTGAGGCCGTGAGCATTTCCTCCGAGATGACATGGGAGGGAAGATTTTCCCCCAAGTACCAAGGTACCGAAGTACTTAGAGTACTTACTGGAGGAACTGGAGACGAATGCGTCCGTCACCTGACCCCAGCGCGGACCCGGTCTTATAATGTTCCAGGCTTTCGCCGCCGGCAGTTCTGCAACCAGCTTTGGCGCTATCGGCCCATCAGGCAGGGGCGTCTGGCGTTGCGCTTGGTGCGTTGACGTTGCGTTGCGCTGCGTTGCGCAGTGGGTGCCGCCAGACACCGAGTCGACCAGCTCCAGAGCCCAGCCTTGCTTGAGCAGCATCACCAAACCACATACCACACCAAGCTCCGTGACCACCCACCTCACGGCCCACCAGCGTCGAGCATCTCGTGTTCCTGCAGCCGCGCCGAATCTGTGGCAGCTCTGGCCCCTGTGCTTAGAGAAAAAGAAAGGGAAAACGAAAACGAAAAGAAAAAGAAAAAGAAAACCCCACACATCTCGCCATCATGTCTGAAGGGATGTTGAAACCCGAGAAGGACTTCTCCAAGGAGGTGGACAAGCAGCTCCCCGAAGCCGAGAGCTTGGCCAAGGTACAAAACCACTCGGGCCGGTCATCTCGACACATGGACTCCCCGCTGACTTTCCGATACGCAGACCAATCTTCAGGGCGCCATCGAAAAGCTCACAGCCCTGGAGAAGCAGACACGACAGGTCCGTGATACCCTTGACGCAATCCCCCAAGCACACCGGCCAGGACTAACCGGTTTCTTAGGCTTCCGACTTGGCCTCAACATCACGAATCCTGGTTTCCATCGTCACCCTCTGCAAAAATGCCGGGGACTGGAGCTTAATGAACGAGCAAACGCTTGTCCTGTCCAAGAAGCACAGTCAGCTCAAGCAAGCCATCACGAAGATGGTGCAGACTGTTGTCGGCTTCCTCGACGACACCCCAGACGTCAAGACGAAGCTTTCCGTCATCGAGACGTTGCGAACCGTCACAGAAGGCAAGATTTTTGTCGAGGTGGAGCGAGCTCGCGTCACCAAGATCCTCTCCGATATCAAGAAGGAGCAAGGCGATTTGAAGGCGGCCACCGAGGTGCTGTGCGAGCTGCAGGTCGAGACATTTGGGTCCATGGACAGGAGAGAAAAGACCGAGTTCATTCTGGCGCAGGTCGCGCTCTGCATCGAGAGCGGCGACTGGACGCAAGCTAGCATTCTCGGTCGCAAGATCAGCACAAGATATCTCTCTCGTAAGCCCAAGAAGACTGCTGAGCAGCTGGAAAAGGAGCAGGCGGAAAGAGAGAAGAAGAAGGCCCGCGGCGAGGAGGTTCCCGAGGAGAAACCGGACGACACGACAGATCTCAAACTGCGGTACTACGAACAACAAATCATACTGGCAAAGCATGAGGGCAAGTACCTGGATGTATGCAAATACTATCGACAGGTGCTTGACACTGAGGCGGTTGAAGAGGACCCTGCCAAGCTGCACCCCGTAGGTTTTTTTTTTCCTCCCTCCTCCTCCTCGCTCTCTCTCTCTTCCTCGTCCATGGCAATGGCCGAGGATGAAAGAATCACGGAAGTGCTGACAACCCACAACCTCGCTGCTGCAGATCTTGCAACGCGTCATCTACTTTGTCATTCTGTCGCCCTACGACAATGAGCAACATGACTTGCTTCACCGCATCTACAAGGACACCCGCAACGCGCAGGTGCCTCTCGACGCAGAGCTTCTTCGGTTATTCACCGTTCAGGAGCTGATGCGGTGGCCGGCAATCGCCGAGGAATTCGGCCCTCATTTGTGCAGCACCGATGTCTTCGATGCGCACCCGGCACAGTCGTCAGACGAGAAAGCTCACCAGCGATGGGAGGATTTTCGAAAGCGCGTCATCGAGCACAACGTCCGTGTGGTGGCCAAGTACTACACTCGCATCCGCATGAACCGCCTCACGGAGCTGCTCGATCTGACTGAGGATGAGACGGAAAAGTACATCAGCGAGCTGGTCACGTCAAAGACGGTCTATGCCAAGATTGACCGCCCGGCACGGATCGTCAGCTTTGCCAAGCCTAGGGATGCCGACGACGTGCTCAACGAATGGAGCCATAATATGAAGAGCTTGTTGGGACACTTGGAGAGAATCGACCACTTGATCACGAAGGAAGAGATGATGGCACGCATTCAACCCACGAGTACGAAATAGAAGACGGGGGTTGTATTTCCATTCCGAAATTGGTCTCTGACAGTAGAAGAGAGCAGACGCATGCAAAGCGCTGACGTGGCTTGGCGCAAACAATTATTTCGGCCACAAACTACGCAGTAGGCAGGGATATTTTTATACAAGAAAACAAAAATACAATCATGGACAAGTTCTCGCATATCGAGGACATGTGATGGGGGGGGTTTTCTTTCTTCTTTTCTTTCTTCTTTCTTCTTCTTTTTTTTTTCCCGATGCCACAATGTGAATCTATGTTGCTCTACTGTCTATTCTATCCATCTATCCACACTATGCAACGTGCCTCGGCAGTCTACACGTGGCCCAGCCTCTAGGGGATTTTCATCATCTCACCATCTCGCTGTGACAGTCTCAGCCTGGGGCACCAGAGTCCTGGACATGCTGCTTGATAAAGGCGGCCAAAGGCATGACCCATTCCTTAGCCACAGGAACGTGATGCCCCCCAGGATGCACCACGGTCGTCGCGTCCACACACCTGTCCACCAAGGCGTGACTCCTCCCCTCCTCGACGACGGTATCCAGGCTACCCAGATAATGCATCATGGGCGTCTCGATGCGCGGCTCGTACAAGAACTGCAGCGCCGCCACGGGCGCCCAGAAGCCAGAATACGACACGGCGAACCGGACGGCCCTCCCGCCGTTGGCCTCCCTCAGCCGACGAACCCACCTCGCCGTCGCGTCGTCCACGCCCGACGGCACCGCCCTCGCCGGCTCCAACGCCGCGGCGACCAGAGCCGCCGCGGCGCC